>JBBIGC010035398.1:0-12008 GCA_037576955.1 Lepidarchus adonis
GGCTCATTAGGGGCTCGGACCCGGACCTTGTAAAGCTGCTTTGTGACGACTTCTGTTGTAAAAAGCGCTATAGAAATGAAACTGAATTGAAAAGGGTTGTGTGGTGGAGCCGATGGCTGCGCTTTTGTACTGGCATCCTATTTTTGGGGGCAAGGGGAGGTCCCCTCATTTGTCTGTCTGTCTGTCTATACACACACAAGTTTTAACCATCATGGAATGGATAAAAATCTTAATACACATTCAGTTTTCATGTTGCATAACTGTAAAAGCAAACTGGTTGCACCACAACCTGAATATGGAGCCTGGGTCAGATTTTTCAATAAAGCACAAGAATAAATTAACCCATTGGTCAGCTGGTTTAATGCAATGGGATGAACAGAAGTTGGAAAACTGAATTTTTGGTAAATAGGTCCCACAAACAAGTGAAATAGGAATAAACTATCATACAAAACTAAAGTATTAATACATTTAATACATACAATTAATACATTTAAGTCATGTTTGACATTCTTTTGCCATGTTCCACGATTTCTAATTTTTTTTATGTAGTCACAAAGTCCGAAGAGGAGCTCCAGGAGATCCTGAAGAGGAAGGAGGCCCGTTTGAAGGAGAAAGCTGAACGTAAAAAGGCACAGGAGCAAAACATAGCTCTAAAGAAGCAGAAGCGGGACGACAACAAGTAAATCTCTCACTAATACACTTTAAAAACAAACAGTTAAAGTTTATTGCAGTATTTTTCAGCAGCAATTTCAACTTCCTTAGAAACCAGGATGTGTTGGGACCGGACTTTTGACTTTACATGATCATCGTCTAAAAGCGGTGCTTGATGCTTGCAGGAAAAAGAGTCTGGAAGGGATGAAGAGCAAACAGGATGGGGCGGGGACTGATGAAAGTGAAGTGGAGGATCCTGGGATGCAGGATGACCAGGTTGCAGCTGAGGAGTCTGAAGATGAGGCGGAATACTACAGGCAGGCTGTCGGGGAGGAACCTGACGCAGGTGTTAATTCTTAATCTTTTGGTCCTGCAGTTATGACCAGATGAGCATGACGTGTATTTATTTGCTTTTTTCTTTTTCCATTACTTTCAGATATGTTCCCCACAGCAAAGAGGAAACATGACCCGGGCAAGTCACCCAGACCTTTCAAAAAGAGGAAACTTTCTACTTCAAAAACCTCTGGTGAAGAAAAACCAAGCCCCAAACATGTTGGCAAGAAGTTCGGAAGGAAGAAAATTGGTGTAGGAGGCAAACGATTTGGAAAAACAGGAGGGTTTGGGAAAAGCAAGATGGGAAAGAAGTTTGGAGGAAAGGAGGGGGAGAGGAAAACCGCTGCACAGAAAGGCCCCAAACTGAAGAGCAAAGGACCAAGATCAAAAACAAGTTCAGGGTTTAAAGTGGGTTCAAGAGGAGGCAAAGTGAAGAAGGACTTCAAAAAGAAGGAGAGGAGATGAACGAGATTAAACAGGAACCTGCTTTTTTTTTTTTTTTGAGTAAAACCCAGTACTAACGATGTTGCCCAACTTCCAAGTTTAGAACTGTTGAGTGTGTAAAACACTCCTCTCTTCAAGGTGGATGTGGATGCTTTCTGTCAACGTATGTTGTTCCTTTTGTGTCTGTTAAAGGTAAAAGCAATGCAACAATAAATATTTAGCTGTTAACGGTCTGTTGAGCTGATCTGACGTTTTGGCAGTGGGGGACTTGTGGAGGAAGTGAAAGTCATCGTCGGGGTTCTGTGAGGGGTGTGTTAGTTTAGGTGTCATACAGGAAAACGTACGACTTGGGTAGAAGACGGGAGAGCGATTTCTCGTGTCTGTTACAGTGAGTATACTTTTACAATGAGAAACAGCCTTTCTAATGTGTTTAGTTAAGGTTTTGAGGAAATGTGCTGTTGTCAGCAGCACCGCACCTAATATTTGGACTTTTTTTGACCTTTTCTGATGGAAAGTGCTAGAAGACTGAAGGGTCGCTAAGCAACTGTGTTTCTAGCCTTTCTCCATTGTCTTTTCTTTCAGGTTTTTACATGTTTTGGTGAAAGCGTTTTACTCTAACCGCTGCAGGTTCAGTTCTCCCACAAACATGCTTCTGCTAATTGTTTCCTGCGAGATCTGAAACCCAGTTACTGGTTAGAGTGATGGTAATCGCTGTTTTTAGGACAAGAGGGGGAAGGGGTGTAGAAAGGAGCAGTAGTGTCTAATCAGAGAGAAGACTATGGTAAAGTAAATACAGGAAATCTATCAGAATATTTTTCCAGGAGACTTGCTTCTGCTTTAAGCTCAAGCAGTCGTCCGTGTATTAGACTCATAACTTTGCCTTTAGTTTTTTTTTTTTCCATTTTTAAGCTGCACTGCTGGCTGCTTTGTACAGTATTGTCCAAAAAAAATAGCAGTGCAATGTGACTAACCAGAATAATCCAGGTTTTTAGTATATTTTTTATTGCTACATGGCAAACAAGTTACCAGGAGGTGCAGTAGATTCTCAGACAACAAACCAGACCCTGAATTCATGACCTGCACAAGGGCTGTGCTGAAAAACCACTGGCGTTCGACTAAGATTCATTTGTGAATTATTCATGATTGGATTTTGGCAAGTTATGAAGGTAATGCTCTAGATAACAGCTTAGTTTCCTCGTTTCTGATCATAACGCTGATACTTAACGTCATGTTTCTGTGGCCTGTGTTTATTTATTACCTCAGAGGACTGTTCTTGGCAACGCTGCAGTTCTGTGGTGGTTTTCTAAGGTGTTTCAGATCTTTCAACGCCTCATGACGGCTGTGGCTCGTCAGTCACTGGACTTGTTTATTACACTAAAAGTAGCTGCTTCTCCTGAAACCTTCCAGTGAAAGTTTCATGCCGTAATGAAAAGTGCATGGGTTCTTGTCCGGTAGAGTAGTGAGGACTGGCAGATGCATGAAGACATCATCTGATGTTTATCTTGCTACTGCTCTCCTCAGAGATAAGCTAACCACAGTGACGCATCACCAACTCTACACCGCGTTCCAAATTATAACACTGTTTTTCTCTGATTTTCCTAATAGTTGATGCAAATGACAGTCAGTATCATTTAAGTCATCAACTATAAGAGTAGATTTTGAATGTTACTGAACAAACCTCCCAATGATAATGGTGTTTTTCAAAAAATTTGTTGAATTTACAACATTAGAATATAATTTACTGAAATCAAAACCTATTTAAACCAAAAACATCTTAAAGGCCAATTTACATATTAACATAGGATTCTTATTGGATAGCAGATTCACAATTCTTGCATCCATTGAACTTTGGAGAGTTTCTGCAGAATAGCCTCCCAGAGTATGGAGGGCTAGAAGTGCCAAAATTAAATTAATATGTCAATAATTAAATGTTATTAATTGTTTAAAAATGCAAATGTACAGATAATTACTTAAATGTGTCATTAAATATTTAAAATTGGAAATAAAAATATAATTAAATGTGTTTAATAATCAACACATTTAATTCTTTTTTTATTTCCCATTTTAAAAAATTAAACACATTTAATTAATTATTTTTATTTCCCATTTTAAATATTAGACATATTTCATTAATTATTTTTGTATATTTCCCATTTTAAAGTATTAATGACACATTTAATTATTTAATTATTGAGGTATTTATTAATTAAATTTTGGCACTCCTTGCCCTCCGTACCAGAGCTGCTGTTTGGATGTTAACTGCCTCTTACCCTCATAGATCTTCTGCTTGAGGAGCTCCAGAGGTTCTTAATAGGATTAAGGTCAGGGGAGGATGGAGGCCACACCATGAGTTTCTCTCCTTTAATGCCGCTAGCAGCCGATGATGTAGAGGTTTTCCTTACGGCATGAGATGGTGCATTGTCCTGCATGAAGATAATTTTGTTATGGATCCCACGGTTCTGGGGTCGTTATATTGGAATACTGCCAGTTTCTGAATGGAGGTGATTATGCTTTGTCTCTGTTCTCTTGTGCCATGGAAGAAAGTGGTCAGTTAGAAACTCCACATACTTTTCAGAGGTCATTTTCACACCTTCAGGGAACCTAAAGGGGCCAACCACCACTCCATCCATCTGGACCATCCAGGGTTGCACAGCACTCATCAGTGAACAAGACTGATAATGAGTTCATGTAGTTCTGGACCCACTGCAGCCGGTTCTGCTTGTGAGCACTGGTCAGGGGCCGACTAGGTTTATGCTGGATGATCCTACACCTTGAAGTTGGTGGGACTCCAGAGGCACCAGCAGCTTTAAATACCTGTTTGCTGCTCTTTAATCCGACATCTGTCTGACAGAAACCTTCCTCATTGTGCCTTTATCCGTGTGACCTCTTAACAGTATGACCATCACGCTTAAGTTTTGTGAAATATTTTCATATCTTGTCCAAGGCATTAAACTATTTCATGCTTTTCAGCAGCAGAGATACTTTTTCTTTCCCATATTGCTTAATAATGTGTAGTAGTTTTTCCTTTACTTGGTCTCACCTGCCAAACTAAATATCACCGGTGTCTGAGATTGATTTCAGTGATCCTAAGAGCCCTGAGACACAATACCATCCATGAGATTAGTTAAAAAACCAAAATATTTCATCTTTGACACTTGAATACAATTTGCATAATAGTTTGGAACGTGGTGAGTTGCACCATGGTGTTTGCATCATCATGCAGACTCATTCCAGAACTTGTCAAACTCAGTTTATACTTGACTCAACTGTAGTTGACAGTGCTGCACACATGCACAATAATCAAGACCAATAAAGGAACGAGACATAAAATATGGGACATAAAGGCAAATATATCATGGCACACTCTTAAATGACAAAAGGTAAGTCTGATGTTGTGAGTGTTGACATTCTCCAAGGAGAGATCAGGTCACCAAAATAATTTTCAAACATTTTATTAAATACGTAGTCATTTTAAAAAGTAAATTTTATGGAAAGCTGGATTCTCAGGAGAAAAGGGTAATGAGCATCGAGCTTCAATTGGTCTAAGAACCCAGACTGACTGTCACCAGGGGTTTTATGAAATTCAGGACTGATGGGTGTTCCATCCATCCAGTTTCAGTGTTGACGTGTGTCTGAAAGATTCCGCAGTTTTGGAGCACAAATAATGACGTTCTGTGTAGGTGACATGTTTTGTCCTTGATGGCGGGCACATCAGGAGTTCTGTTTTAGATACGGCTTTGGAGACTTGAGAAATATAACGCATATAATGGCCTAGAAACACCAGCAGAAATGTAAAGATTTACCAGGGTAGACCGCCCCAAAGCCTACGAGCTGCTGCCCCAAGGCTCGGTCACCTCTTGCCTTCAGTTTGGTCTTAGGGGCTTTAAACAACATCTTTGTGGTCAGGGATTTTTGGTTCCTCAGAAAATGTAGTGGCTTCTTTTATGTGCAACAGGTGTATGACAGGTTAGTTACCATTTTTACCAACAAGTTGGAGAGATTAAAAGGACAGATTTTTTAAATTTCAGCATAATTAAATGGCTGAGATGTTAAAAAACAAATAAAAAATGTTAAAGTTCTGGAGAAATTAGGATTTTCAGTGGTGGTGTTAGGAACCAGATGTCTCTTCTAGTTACCTGAAATGGTTATGAATACACTGCCTGATGATGAGTCATTGTTTCATCAGTTTTGAGAAGGAATGACAAAAGTATTTTTAAAAATCACTTTCTAAAGAAAGATACACGTCAATCAACTACAGAGACCTTAATCTACTCGACCTTGGTCTGGTGTCCAACAGAGGAGCATGGGTTCTCCTTCTGAGCTTCGGTTCCTCCCAAGGCTCCTTCCTACAGTTTAGGAGTTCTTCTTGCCTCTCTCACGTTTACCTTCCTCATTAGAGGCTCAGAACCAGAATCTGTAAAGATCATCAGTTGTAAAAAGTACTTTATAAATAAAATTCACTTGACCCTCTTTACTCTTATTATGTTCAAAAGATGTGAAATACATGTGCATTTTTTTTAACTTTTTATAATCCCTGTTACATCCAACGCCGAAGAGAATGTGACCAGCATCTCCATTTGGAATGTGGTGAAGCTAAGGGAAAAAAACCAACCTTAACTATAACACTCTGTACTTTTTAATTTTTTTATAAAACAATTATATTTGAAACTTTAAGAGAAAAATGAAATCACTGGAAATGTAACATTTTGAAATATGCTTAAAAAAAATTTTGAGCTAAAATCTCCATTTGGAATGTGGTGAAGCTAAGGGGAAAAAAACAACCTTAACTATAACACTCTCTTTATACTTTTTAATTTTGTTATAAAACAATTATATTTGAAACTCTAAGAGAAAAACAAAAAAACAAAAATTCATTTCATGATAGAAGACCTTTGACCCTAATTCTGAACATTTCAGTGTCGATGGTTTTTAACAGCGCCCTCTAGGGGATTGGTTCTAATGAATGTGACAACCAACCCATGTGACAACTAGCTCCATTCTCCCCCAAGTGATCCAAACAAGAACAGTGAACCCCTGATAGAGGCATGTGAGGAGGAAGCTACTGTAGCACACAAACTGAATGCTGGTCATGATCGAACGGTGGTAGAAAATCAGAGCTGTGTTGGAGGCCCAAGGGCCCACAAAATATTAGGTAGGTGTTTAATGTTGTAGCATAAGTGTATAGCTTTCCACACACAATTTCTCTGCATTTTAGACATACAGCCTCCACCCACTAGCTAAGCTGCAACATGCTTGATTCTAGAAAAACCTTTACTGACTTTTCTTTATAGTGGTGGTGATGGCGGCAGCCATTTCTAATTTTAGATAGCACTAACCACTAGCAAGGTACCTCAGTCGCATGCTACCACCAATACTGAGTGGGTGGAAACTTACCTCCGAATCGTGTGAAGCACAACCACATCTTTTAAAACTGTAGCACACATCACTGGGCAATTTAATGGCAATTACCAGTTCTGTTTTGTGAGCTAATAGTTGATTGAGTGATTGGGAGGAGTATGACCAAATAGTGTCATCAGATACGCAAATGTGTCTATTGGGAGCCCATCAATGAGGCAGAATTTTATCCTAAATTAAAATGGGTTACAACTACTGTAGCAATCTCAGCATTTCATATAAATGTCATTTTGGTAAATGAATTATATTGTATTGCGACCAGCTCTGTAAAGAAACTGACAGTAAAACATTCTTTTAAAAAGAGCATTTTACATCAAACCAGTCTGAAATAATAACAAATGAGTTTAAGCTCTAAGTGTATTTCCTGTCCAAGTCAGTGCATGCCTGTAAGAGTCTTTGGGGAAGAATCCCAGTGCGTCGCAAACGTTATTTAATTGTACGTTACTCGGCATAAGAGTGACTGTCAGATATGTGGTGCTTGATAGTTAGTGAACCCAATACAGTTCTTTGTAGTTCTGCATAAATGTGACCCAAAATGTTTTCTCACAAATATTATTGTTGGCCATTTATTGTGGGAAATGATCCATATTACATGTCACCACTTGTGGATTAATAACTGCAACTAAACTCATCCAGCTGGTCAGTCTTGCACATCAGCTTGGACAAATTTAAGTCCATTTCTTAGTGTGTAACGGTTTCCATGGTTTGTAGTTAAGATAGCGCACAAGGTGGGAGGCAAGGAGTCACAGCCACACCGGTACTGGGATTCTCAAAAATACTCCCCTTTTATTAAAATATAAATCAAAACCATATCGAGCCCAGTTGCACGGCTCCTACTTGATCATACGCGAGCGAACAGAAGCTGCATGAACCAAGGTGTGATAAAGATCAGCCATTCAGATTCAGAGATTAAAAAGGTGTCACTTAAAAAAGCAACTGCACAGATGCGGTCTCACTCTAATGTCTCACTCTCATGTACAGTGTCTTAAAAGTGCATTTCATCACATTGATTGTTACAGCTGCTTCGGCTCTGGGACGTTGGTGGATTTCCTCACACAAACTGCTCACTTTAGGTCTTTGCACAGCGTCTGAAGTCAGGACTATTCTCGTTTTCACAGGTATAATCCAGAATTCATTGTTCTAAATTAATGACGGCAGGTGAAGCAAAACATGACACTATCACCACCATGTTTCACAAATGAGATAATGTTCTTATATTGGAATATGGTGCTTTCTTTTCTCCATGCACTGCACTTCTCATTTCACCACCAAATTTTTAGTTTTGGTCTCATCTGTCCACAAAACCTTTTTCCAGTGGAGGGGGTGACCATGTAACATTTTCCAGTCTGTTGAGCATCAACTCATTTTCTGTGCTCCTCAGAAACCTTCATTGCTCATTCCAAGACACTTATACACAAACATGTTTTAAAATTTTTATTTTTAAAATAGGTTAATATCACAGTTATTGAAAATAGCCGACGCTAATCTTAGAAGCTCAAATACTTTTCAAACTCAGGTAAGTTATATTGGATAATTTCCCTAAATGAATAAATAACCAATTATACTTTTGTATTACAGATATATCTTTGTGATGTTTTGGATCTTATCAGAAATACAGACAATTCTAGCGGCTTTAGAAATTAAAATTAATTGAGCGGGAGCTAATTACACTCGATAACCCAACACACCTACTAAAATTATTTATAATTTATTAAATACCTGGGACAGGTCACCGGTCGATCACAGGGCAGAAACAAAATCAGAAAAAAACTACATAATCAGTGATATGTCACGTTTGTGTGGTTCAACATCCAAAATCTGTTGTGCTAAAAAAAGTGTTGATAACCTAATGTAGCAAAAGCAAATTAAATTTTTCTTTTGTTTGCAGAGGGCATTGTACAATGGCACAGAACAACACCTGTAACTCCACATTCGGGAAGGAAGTGGCACCTTACATTTACAGCATAGAGCTGTGTGTGGCTCTGGTAGGAAACATACTTGCCCTGTGGATACTGGCGATGAAGGAGAAGAAGAACTGGCACACAGGAGTGGTGTTCACCTGCAACCTGGCCATCAGTGACATCCTGTACGTCCTAACATTCCCCCTTCTCATCATCGCCAACAAGGGAGAGTGGATCTTTACTGAACCCGTCTGCAAAATTGAGCGTTTCCTCTTTGCCTGCAACCTGTACGTCAGCATCTATTTTATCATGTGCATCAGCTTCCTCAGATATCTGGCCATCGTCCACCCATTCTTCATGCGTAAGCACGTGCACCCGAAACATGCCAAAATGGTCAGTGTGTTGGTCTGGATCGTTGTGGCCATCCTCTCAAGCCCACTCTTCAAATATGCAGTCATTGAAGGGAAACATTGCAAGTCATTCTCAAAAAGTGAGAAGGAAAAGAAGAATATCTACAGAATCTTCATGGCTGTTGTAGGATGCCTGGTTCCATTCGTGATCACCTTCGCATCCTATTTCGGCGTAATATGGGTGGTTTTAAAAAACACAAATATCAGCTCTTTGGAGAAGAAAAAAGTGGCTCTGATCGTGGCCTCAGTCTGCATAATCTACATATGTTCCTTTGTGCCCTACCACATTCTGCAGTTATGGGCATTCAGTCTGAAGGAGAGCGGCATAACTAACTGTGGTGTGCGAAAGGCATACCGAGTCTCAAAGGCACTCACGGGCATTAACATGTGCCTTCACCCCATACTCTACATGGCTCTGCTGGACAGTATCAGAACTTTTTGCTCTAGGGGCAGCTATAATGAATCTTCCACATAGTCTTCTAACAAACCGTATGGCTTGAAATTGGCACTGATCTGCCTTGGCACAGTTCTACTTATTTTTCATAACCCACTGATCCTGCTGTCAGATTATAATGTGGTAAAACTGTGTAAATAAAGTCCAATTGTCATTTTCTAATACAATGTTATTTTGCTCATTTGTCTCATGGTCCAGCTTTATTAATAAGTGTAGAAAGTACTGTGTTACAAAGTAATGCATTACTGTATTTGCAGTCTTTTTGGCAGTAATTAGTAATGTTATTACGTTTTCAAACTGAGTTACAATTACTGATACTAAAATGGGCTCGTTACTTATTAATTTTGTGTGGAAAATATTGTGGAGAGCTCACTGTAAGTTTTACAGGCTTTTTCATCCAAAAACGACATTTGATGATTCCTTGTAATCATTTCTATAAGAGGAATGCAAGTCCATCTTTATCTTTCATAATTTTGCTGACTACGCTAAAATCCAAATTATATCCAAATGGGGCTTTGTACAGTCAAACCCTGTTAACTTGCCCTCATTAGCTCACTTAACTCGCCTCTCGGCATTAAAGGCTACAGAACAGATGACCCATGTTATTTACTCACAAGTGCTAGCCTACAAGCTAACATCACCACAGCAATTCCAACTAAAATAAGCAGTGTCACTAAATTTTCATTTTATGCGAGGCAAGGCTTAATGAACTGTCACACTATAGTTTAATCTTCGTAAGAGAGGCTGTGTTTGAATCTCCAGGTTGTAGTCTGACAGTTGTGTGGCCTGCCTCGCTGAGTTAGACACGCTGGACAGCGAAGCTAATGCTAAAGCTAACAGTCTGGACAGCGACGCTAATGCTAAAGCTAACAGTGCTAGACACGTACCTGGCACTGTTAATGAGGCTTGACTATAGCTGGCTCAGACTGAAAAGCGATCTTCCTCCACCTTAGTCTCTGTCATTGTTGAATTATTGGCTTGTTTCAGCTTGATCGTGGTGTTATGTGATACACGTTTGTCATACATTGCATTCAGTGCACGGCCCAGTCCCATGGCAGAACTTCGTTAGCAGGGACTTTGAAGTCTCCGTTGTTCTTCTGTAATTCATTGCTAATTAATTTATTATCTTATTAATTTCAGCTTAAATAATCTCTTTGGGGTTTGGGTGTAATATTGTTTTTGCATTGCATTAGGAGAAGGGAATAGTTCTCACTAAGCATTGGAGATCATGTGATCAGGGAAGGGCGTCGCTAGGCCTGGCCGCCCTAGATGCAAACATTATTCAAGATTCAAGAGGGTTTTTATTGTCAATACAGCAGTACACACATTACACAGTGTATTGAAATGGCGTTTCACACAGCCCCCCATCCTGGTGCATTTGTAAAGAAAAATAAAATATAACAAAAAAAAAAAATAATAAAACATAAAAAAATGAAAAACATTTATATAAAGAGAGATATAAAGAAAAGAAATCTATATATACACTAACACAGAAGAACATACGACATTTTAAAGTGAAATTGTGCAAATGGTGAGTGCAAAATATTGTTTCAAGTTTGGTCCGTTGGGTTATTGCACAAGATAAAGACAAAACAGACGTGCAGCAAATGGAGCCGCAAAACAGTGTGTGTGCATGTGTGTGTGTGCATGTGTGTGTGTTCAGCAGTCCTTGGGTGGTGGTAGTGAGTTCAGGGCTCTGACGGCTTGTGGGAGAAAGATGGAAGGGAGATTCCTTGGGTGGTGGTAGTGAGTTCAGGGCTCTGACGGCTTGTGGGAGAAAGATGGAAGGGAGATGATGTTCTCTGCTGTCCTCACTATCCGCTGCAGGACCTTCTGCTATATGAATCAATCTCAGATTTAATGGGTGTATGATATTGTTTGCATCTCGGACGTCCAGGCCTGACAGCACCCTTCCCTGTACGGCACCAAAACTGCTATATGATTGATATATTTCTAGAAGAGAAGCCAATAATGAATTCACAGGCAATACATTCTAATTGCTCTGTTCTCTGTTCTTTGTTTTATTACATAATTCCTAATGGATTTGTAATTGTTGGTTATTTAGCTAAATATGTGAAGTCAACTTCTTATTCAGCTGTATTATAGTGCTTAACATTTAGGTTCTGATTCCTTCTTTACCTCTTACTTCTGCTCTGATCGTGCCAGCACAGCACCTACACTGCTTTACTCTTTCATCTCTCGCCTTTGAGCTTCATTTCAGAGCCGTGTTTAAGGTTGCATTGTTCAATTCGAAAATTTTCACCAACTAATAACTAATTCACACCAACTAATAACTAATTCACCAACTTTATTTTCAATTAAACACATTACAGAATGATCACGCTGATGTATAATAATGTTTCTCAGGATATAATTTATTTGTTTAGGTAAAATGTCATA
>JBBIGC010035407.1:0-12008 GCA_037576955.1 Lepidarchus adonis
AGATCACAATGTGGAGGAAAAGGCAGAAACAAAGACACACAGTGAGAGAATGAGCAGAACATTAGAAGAAAAGAACTAGACAGTAGATTCAGTAGCAGCTCAGTCTCCAGACTTCAGCTCCATCCAGCTGGTTTGGGATTAACGGGACAGAATGGAGCAACAGAAAAACTGTAAACTTACTGCACCTTAAGGAATTCTTAGCATTAAGTTTTAGGGCTGATTTGTTTCCTATGCACCAGGAAATCTACAAGTTAAATAGGGCCTTCTTTCCTGAAAAATGTCCATCAAATAAACATTTTTGTAAATATTTATTTATTTATTTTTGTGACTTTGGTGACATTTTTAGTGCTTCATTGTAACAGAACAGCTTCTATTACAAGTTCTAAAACCTTTGACCGTTCGTGTACTTCAGATGGAACATTGGTCCAAGTCATTGGTGAGGACACTTCAGCAATCTTTAGATATTGGATGAAACTAAAAGATGTGGCCCGGTATCGATTCATGGCGCGGTACCATTTCAGGGCCCCGTGGTTGAGGACCGCTGGTTTGGAGGGTCTGCCACAGTGGTCTTCAAAAAACTTATGAAGGCAGACACATAAGGCAAGAATATATCATTCATATGGCCTACATTCTAAAAAATATGTCAAACAATTGTTGAAGGACTTTTTTTTCTGAACAAATGACCCATGGATGGACACTTTCACATCAAAGGTGAATGTTTGCATGCATTTTGTTCAGGCTCCAGTTTTCTTTTTTCAACCAATCCATTCATGGAAACCAAGCATATTGTGGAAATCTCATGGAGAGGGTAACAACTTTACTTTTGTGACCTTTTCCAGCCTAATGAGCATCAACAATTCAGAAATTATTCAAAATGTATTGTAAAGATCAGACTAATTTTAAGCAGTGAGTCACTTCATTAGGTAACACATCTGATAAAAAGTAGAAGCTAAACTCTTAAAAATTAAACAGTAAAAGAGAACAGTACAACACCAATTTTCTGCAATTCCAGCCTATAGCTGGGATTCCCCATTCACATGATATCACCAACTCTGATAGTGGGGATAGTGAAAACTAAGACCTGCTTCATCCATGTCACGTGACTGATGTTGCTAATGCAGCAGCAAGTCAATACTGACTACGTCAGCTAGCAGATCAATGTGCTGGATGATGTACATTGCACTGACTGATAGGGAAGAGGGACGTCCACCCTACCTAGAAAAAAGTGGCCATCTTTGTTCGCTTGAACTTTTAGCCATGGAAAACTACAGCCTAACTGGGGAAAACACTTGCGGTCTCCCAGTGATAATGCCAACACTGTTGCACCATTTTTGAGCTGATAAATCATGAATTTTTATCACATCATCAGTTTTTTTGTTTCTTTCTCCTATGAATGTTTCCGTGCAAAGGCCTCAATGAGACGGTGAAAAGCTGAAGGCCAGCATGGTTGCGTCAGCGAGCAGAGCTAAAGGTTCTCACCTGAAAAAATCCCATTTTAATTACTTTTGAGTCCAGGAACCATAAACATACCTCAGCTTGCGAAACAAAGGCTTCATTGTAGCTCCATATGCATCTTAACGCACCTCATATTTCCAGCATGTCAGTCATTCTCCCAGCCAACAGAGCTGGGGTCCACATTAAGCCCCGCAACTAGCTAAACAACTGAAATGACAAGCATGTGTGCAGCTCTGGAGAGGTTGAACACCAGAGGAGCCTAAACCCACACTCACGCAAATGTACCCGGTATAAAGACTCAAGAAGAAGAACCATAATGAGATAGTGTACGGTACAAAGCGTTCAGTGCTTCTTGGTAGTTTCAGCATCAATCAGCATCAAAAGTCATGTATTTTTGGCTTTCCCTAGGAAGCCAGTGTGTATGGATCTGCAGATTCCTTTACTTACTAATCTACTTGAGTACAAGTACAAATAAACAAAGAAAATACAGTCAAACCCCTTTAGCTCGCCCCCACGTTATCTCGCCAACCTCACCTCTCACCATGAAAGGCTGCAGGACACATTTCCTTCCATGTTATTTACCTAGTTAAGCTGCCAGCATCACCTCTTGCCCTTCACACAACATGCAACATGTCCTGTGTATGCATTTGTCCATCTGTAGCTCACCAAACTTGGGTCTGTGTTAGCGCTGTAGCTTAGAACGAGTTCAGTCATGCTAATTCTATAGCTTGGATGCTGCTGCTGCTGCTGCTAATGCTACTGCTGCTACTGCTGTCGCCACCACCACTGTTTTCTGATTATTAACTCAAGCCCGATTAACTCATGCATGGAATGATGCTGCGGAGGCTTTATTAACAGCCGGCAATATGTTAGTGCCATGCGTGATGTGGCAACTTGAATGAGCAGCGCGCATATAGTGAGTGTCTCTCATGCTCTTTCGTCTTTAAGTTTCCTCCCGTTTGACAGAGCTAATGTAATACATTTTATTCATGTGAAAATTATTTAGGGGCAACCAGGGTAACGTTCCTGGATCCATCAATTAGAAATAAGCTACAGGACTGAAAACAATTTTGTGCACACCCACCACCTGCCCAAACTGACAGAATCTGAAGACCTTGTATAAAACTATAACATACGTGTAAGTGTACGAAAGCTGGATGGCTTGATGAGCACTCACATTAGATGGGGATGGGGCGAGGTGGAGGGGTGCGGGGTCTTAAAATGTGTTTAGCCAGGGATGCTTTCCAAATGTGTCGCTGTTTAAACTAATTGTCTGTTTATCTGGTTCAGTGGCAAGCAAGAGAATGTGCTGATGCACTAGTGGGGTGGGGTATCAGGTTTTCTCATTGGCTGCCCTATAGTCCAGGCTGAAAAACTCATTATACTGTGTTAAAGCAAAGGGTATACATATACTGTAAGTGCATTCAGTTTTGTGACATCACAAAAATCAAACATGGACTATATTTGCAAAATGGACTAAAGAGTAAATTATATATATATATCACAGAAGTTTAAGTGTTTATGCACCTCTTTTAAAAAGGAACTATTCAATTACATGGGCTCTTTAAATAATACATGGGAAAAGGGGCACTCCTTTATTCTCTTTATCCATTTTGGGTCGTGGCAAAGCTGGAGCCCATCCCAAATGGGCCCCATCCCAAATGGGCCTGGTCAGTGTTCACCCTGGACAGGAGGCCCAACCCATCACAGAGCAACACAGAGACAGACAACCATTCACACACTCACACCTATGGGTGAGTAGCCAGTCAACTTAAACCAAAAGGACAGTGGGAGGAAACCAGAGAACCAGGAGGAAACCCACAAGAACATGGGAAGAGCTTGTTCACTTCACATAGAAATCGATCTTCAACAACACCAACCACTGCACCATTCTGGTGAAATAGACAGATATATGTAAATGCATTTTTGTGACAAATAAAAAATAAATTTTGGGCTATGTTTGCATATGAAATACTGTAATGATCCTGGGCAGCTCCCATTGGCTGTGAGGGAGGAATGCATCATGGGAGATGGGGAAATGGTGCACTATTGTTCTGTTTGTGACTGTTCTGTGTGTTTCAGGAAAGGGAGCAACGGTGAGCTGAATGTTTGTGATGTGCTGTGTTTGTGTGGGCGAGCTGGTGGTGGATGGACAGATTCACCCCCTGTTAGATGAGTCTGGAGATTAGTGACTCTGGGACCTGCCCATCCACCATCATGCCTTGCTCACAGGTTAATGCTTGTGTGCATCCTAGTTTCTGGGGAGTGCACTGGTAACAGGTTGGTCTTTCTAAATACTGGTTGAGTAAGCAATAAAACCTGTCCAGTTCCTACTGGTTAAAAAGGCTTTACTTGTGTGCGAGTGTGTTATTAGTGGCTCTCAAAACAATCCATGAGGGGTCCTTTTCTCTCACTGGCTGCACTGTATTGTGCCTCATTCAAAAAACAATCAGGTATATGCTGATATACAGTCAAACTCCATTAGCTCTTCCCGATTGGTGGCAAATGTAGCGAGAGGCAGGGGTGGCGAACTATTGTAAAGAATAACGGGGGTCGTGGTTACGGTGCTGGCTCCTTTTTTGTGGTGTTTGTCTGTCATATATGGTAGTAGAATGTAGTTTAACACCAACTAACTGCTTTGTGATAATACTGGACTCCCATGAGAAACACTGGCATTCACTATATGCGTGCTGCATGTTCATGTTGCCGGCTGTAAATAAAATCTTCTCATCATCATTACATGCATAAGTTAATAAGGCATGAGTTAATAATGAGAAAACGGAGATGGCAGTACAGTAGCAGCAGCCACCGACCTACAGAATAAGTACAACTGAGCGCTTTCTAGGCTACAGCGCTAACACGGTCCCAAGTTTGGCAAGCTATAGATGAAGAAATGTACACACTGGACACATTGGCACAGGCTGTGGCGAGGTAAATAACAAGGAAGGAAATCTGTTCTTTCATGGCGAGAGGCGAGGGTGGCGAGATAACGGGGTTTGACTGTACTAACTATATGAATGAGTAGAGGTAAGTCAAAGTAGACCCGTAGACAAATACAGTGAATTAAAAATGGGCTAAATTTGCTAAATAGGACTGAAAAGTAACTTTAAACGTTTTTACAAAAAAAGATTTATGTACCACATTAACCTCTTTTATTTAAAAGATGAAATTACTCTTTAATTGCTATAGACAGATACTTGGGAAAAGCCACAATTGGGGGGAAAACATTCCAACTTGAATGGGAGTGAATGGGACATCATGTCATGAAACAGCTTTAAAATAAAATGTCAACAGCAAAGCTCTTCTGCACCAGTTCTCCAGTGAAGGTGCTGCACTGCGCCGTGTTATTAGCACCTATAGGCCCTGGCTGGTGTAAATAACAGCTAATATTAATCTCAAACCATGACTGCAGTATTTTTCAGCACTGACACTTTACAGAGCGCTATTATAAAGCATAGATTGAGTACTTACGAGCTAAACTATTGCATTGTTGGAACTGGAGTAAACATTGCGGATGTGGAAATGATGAAATGTGTCTGCTCCACACACCCTGTAATGAGCATGGGGGTCCAATGAGGTCCCTGTGGTTTGGGAGCCTTCCTGTCTGACATCTATGACATGAATCGGACTTAAATCAGGGTTATTAATCTTGTCCTGACATCCACCATGCAACAGCTTGGGCATGGTTGATTTTAAGCCAGTAAAGAGGAGTGTGCAGTGCAGATCAGTAGATAATGCAGCCTCCTCGTTGTGACCATGGCCTAAATGTGGTCTCCTCAGTAGTTCTTCACAGTGAGATATATCATTTATACAAATCTGGAGAACATTCACAAGTTCTTCATGCTTCCTATGTGGTGTTTCTCTAGATACTTATTTTATTGTTAAGCAGAAATCGCAGAGTGGGTTTGGATGAGGGTGAGAGATGGTTTGGAGCTTCGTTTTGATTTCCCGTACCTTCAGGGGTTTGGATGGTGGAGCTGAGGGAGGACATTTGAAGAGAGGCTTTTTCTTAGAGCTTGTGTGGAGGTCTATGATGAGCCTCAAGTTGTGTGTGTGTGTGTGTGAAGTGTGAGATAGTTATTAAGACCAGATGTTTTGCAGCTTAGCACTTTATACCCCGGAGGTCCAATGCTCGCCGACCTGCGTCAACATTAGAACCACTGACAGATGAAGGGAATGATATATTTATCTGTGTACAGTGGCACCTGTCCACAATCTATATCTGAGCAGTCAGTTTTTGAAGAGTTTTCTGAGGTGTTGGAAGCATTGAGAACCAAAGCTGGACTACTGGGTAGTCCATAGGTTCTTTGAGCCCAAAGTGTCCATGAACATTCCAGGAGCTGCATTCCAGGTGTTGCTCCATTATCATAACAACAATAGGTTCTGGTGAAGTGGGCAGGTTTGTGGGTGGGAAGTAAGATTGGCACAGAACATAAATGCTACAGCTTGCTGCAGACTGGTCAGAGGTCACTTGCTGACCCCTGTCCATCAACAACAGCGTCTACAATGGACGTGTGAGCATCAGAACTGGGAGAAGGTGGCCTGGTGTCTGATGTATCATGTTCTCTTTTACTGGATGGCTGTTTGGGCGGCTTGGAGGCGAGTGTGGTGCTTATGCCAATGTTCTGCTGGGAAACTCTGGGTTCTGGCATTCATGTGGATCCACTTGGACACATATCACCTACCTAAGCATTGCTACAAATTAAGTGCACCCTTTAATAGCAACGGTATTCCCTAATGTCAAGAGAATAATTCAAATGGTTTGAGGAACATGACAAAGAGTTTCTCCAAATTCCCCAGACCTTGATTTGATTGAATGTATGGGATGTGCTGGAGAAACTAATCCAATTCATGGAGGCCCAACCTTTCAGATTACAGGATCTGCTGCTTGGGGCCAGAAAGCACAGCACACCTTCAAAGATCTTGTCAGTGAAGACCTGAGCTGTTTTTAAGGCCTATGCAGTATTAGGCAGGTGGTTTTAATGTTATGGCTGATTGGTTTGTGTTTTCGTGTGTGTGAGTGTGTGGAGGCATCGTTGGTGAAAATCCAACATAACCTCATCTAGTATGAACCGTTGTGGCATTAGACACATGTAGTGCTGGATACACAATGATCTCATCCTTCATATGGATCGCATAGAATAACTCTACTGTTTGCAAGAGCCTGGCCAGGACACACACACACACACACACACACACACATACATACACACTGCAATGATGCGTGCATGCCTGCCGTTCATGTGATTGGATGAGAGAGTCAGGTTTTATTTCCTCCTCAGTGAGTTGAGCCCCGTAAGCCATCTGGTTATTGTACACTTCAGAGCTGAGCATAGTTTAGTGAAGAGAGCCACAACTTTAACCCTCATTCTGTTAAAGTAAGATCTCAGCCAAAAGTCCATTCCCCACAGCTACAAGGGAATTTTCGCTGACAAGGGAAGTTTACAGACACTGGGGTAGCATCCTGGTGGAGTCTGGTCCAAGGCCTGAGCCTTACTGTACACATTCGTTTCGGTTAATTTTGCTATTGCGTTATGTTACACTAGTGCATCTGATGTCGGGATGTTGTTAGTTTAGCTTTGAAAGGACAAAAATAAACAGACGGCAAAACTAAACTTAGTCGCCTCACTGCAAGAAGGTTCTGAGTTCAATCCCTGGACCAGGTGTCTCTCTGTGTGGAGTATTCAAGCTTTCCCAGCGTTTCTGTGGGTTTCCTCTGGGTTCTCCAGTTTCCTCCCACTGCTCATGTGCTTTAGTTTGACTGGTTACTCTACATTTCCCATAGGTGTGAGTGTGTGAATGGCTATCTGAACTACATGAGAGGATTCTAAAGGAAAATGTCAAGACATCTGTATATGAATTGAATCTCAACAGACAGTGGATCATGCAGCAAGACAATGAACCTAAAACACAAGTGGTTCTACCAAACTAAAGTGAATGTTCTGGAATGGCCTAATCAAAGTCCTGAACTTTACCCAGTGGAAATGTTGTGGAAAGACCTAAAGTGAGCAAATCATGTGAGGAAACCCAGCAACATCCAAGAGTTAAATGTGTTCTATATGTTCCTGTGCAGGACTGATCAACAATTAGTTCCAGTTAAGGAGGTTTCACTACACACTGAAGAAATGGATTTACTTCATTTAGCTGTACATGCAGAAACCAGACTTTTAAAATTCAGATTATGTTTTATGTCACATTTGTATGAATAGAAAATACATTTTAAAGGGTTCATAAACTTTCAAGCACCACTGTTACTGTTTGCTCATGTGGGACCTTGCCAGCTCATCCCTGCTTCAGCATTAAAGCTCTTGCACTTGCTCCACCCTGTTCAAGTTCATGCTCCATTATGTTAATGGTGCCCTTCACCTCTATCCAAAATGAGTTTAGGTGATTTTATGCATTGACATTTGGACCAATGAACACATCCGAGTTTCAAACTGGGCACTTCTAAAAAGTGCATACATTACTAAATCCATTTGTAATGGTTGAGTACTGGTTAGTGTGGTAGTGCAGATTGGGATGCAGCCTTCATATTCTCCACTCCGTGTGGCTCTTTCTCACCTCCTATACAGTTTGTTTTCTTCTTCTGTTGTTTAATGGATGGTAATTTGATGCCTCAGGCTTCTGTATTTGGACTGAAAGATGCTCTCACACTACAAACAAATCAAACCATGGTCCCAAACGGTCTGAACTGAGACCGGCACCTTTTACACTTCAGTGAACATATTAAATTGATATCAACATCAACATTCTGGCATCTTAAAAACATTGCTAAAGTCAGAGATTTTGTGTCCCATCAATATCTTTAAAACGTATCCATACCTTTATTTCCTGCAGAGTTAATTACTGCAATGCTTTTCCTAAAAAGTCTATTAGACACTCCAGCTGTTTTTTAACCAAACTTACGAAAAGAAATCACATCACTCCAGTTCTCAGGTCCTGCACTGGCTTCTAGTTCAGTACAGAACTACTTTCAAGGTTCTACTAATTCTGTACAAGTCACTAAACAGGTTGAGTCCTAGTTACATTTCTCATGCGTTTGATGTATATAATCCTGGTGAATATGGTCTGATCTGAGGAGAATGTTAGTGCTGTGTCTTATCCTGATAGAAAGGGATAAGACACACAGTGCACCACAGTCAGAGCTGGTTCATCAACATATGGGTCCTGCTCAGTATTAGGCAGATGATCTTAATGTTATGGCTGATCTACTTGGCTCAGAATATGGTGAACATGACTTTCCATGTATCAGCATAAACCCTCCTGTTTCAACTGTGGGAGTGTCCTGCACCCCAAAAATCAAAAAAGTGTTTCAACCATGCCTCCCATCCCTGGTTGACAGTAAGGCTCTACAGGTCTATGCTGTTTGAGAAGCAGATTGTGTATTTCTCACAGCTTCTCCACATTCCTTATCTGCTTGGAGAAGAGCTGTTGCCAGTGTTTGAAACAATAACATCTGCTCTGGATGGAACCGCGCTCAAGGTGCAAATGCTTCACGACTGATGGTCAATGAGGAGGCCAGTGGAGGGTTAGATCTTCAGGTTTAAACTTTGGGCCAAACTGGTCAAGTATAACAAGAGCAACAGTATTTGGGTCAGAACCCCTCCACCCATCCAATGCTCAAAGCGCTTATCCATGTCAGATCACGGGAAAGCTGGAGCTGATCCCAGTTGACTATGGGCCCAAGGCAGGGTGCTTCCTGGACAGGAGGCCAATGCATCACAGGGCAACACAGACAACCAAGCAATTTAGAGAAGCCAGTCTACAACATATGGAAAATAATGGCCATCATCAGATGAAGGATAAATGTTAATACAATAATATGTTAATAAGAAAATAAGCTGTCCAAAATGTCAAGATTTCTTCATCAAGTAATGCTCTCCAAAAACTGCCAAATGTTTTTGTGTGGATAAGCTTCCTATACGCTGTTCTCATGCTGTACAGTGCCATTATAAGACTCCTTGGTACCTTGATACCATTTGAGGGATTTTTTTAGATGAATTACCCTCTGGGGAGCTCCACTGAGATATATACACATTTTATCACCATAGGAAAAGCTGAATGTAAGGTTTTGGGTGTGGGAAGAACCTACAGGAAACACAGGAGGAAACTAACAGAGTAACAAAGTCAGCCTAGGAAACACAGGAATTAACCACAAGACACATCTGGATGAGGGTGTGACCATAATAACACAGGTAGAGAAGATACTGGTAAAGAAGCACATGTTTCATGCAGACAAGGCCAAGAACAATGGCACTGAAGTGATGAGAAATGGCCAATGGCCAATAGAAAACATGGAGCTTAAATGTGTCAAAACTACACTGTCACATGTAGAGGTTTGTCCATGCTCTATAAAGACCATTTATCTAGGGCAAGGTCCTAACCATTTATCTAACCATTAGGCCACGACTGCCCCCAAGAAACATCTAATCATGTGCTTTATGATCTGGTTTCTAGGCTTTCGTTCACCTAATCTAGAAAGCCATGTTGGATAAATTCCCTTCTTATCTGTGTTATCTCCTGTCATGTACCAGCAGTTATTACAAACCCTGTTCAGCTAAATGGGTGTTCTACAGCAGTGGTCCCCATACACCAGTCCGTGGAGCATTTCGTACAAAAAATAAACAATTTTTTTTTAAAATACGATCTAAATCCATAGCATCTAAGTATGTTTGAGACGGCAACTTTGCCGGTATTCTGGATGAAAGTCATGGCAGAAACCCCACAACAGCACTGAATACTTATTCTGAAAGGAATGTTTATGTGTTGCCATAACGACCAGCGCGTGTGAGGGGCAGAGGAGGATGCTACTCCGATTGTTGTTAGTGCATTTCAGGAAGACGCTACTAATAAAGTAACATAAATACACAGTGGATTCACGTTTATTATTATATTTACAAAATACCACAACTTTTGTGTTGGTCGTATCATTTTATTTTGTTGTTTTTATCCGTGACAACTTAATAATACTGTCTGACATTAAACCAGTCTGTGGCGCAAAAAAGGGTTGGGGACCGCTGCTTTACAGGGTTCCCAGGATCTTCTCAGAACTGGGAAGAACATCTTTCTACATAACTTTTCTTACGTTATGGCATGGTCTTCAGAACACACTGCAGCATAATTACTTAATCTCCTAATTTGAGATTCCAGGCTCTGGAGCAGCGAAGTTAGAAGATGGATCCAGATCCATAATTCTAACAGCAGTCTCTGGGTGATCTGTGGTTAGATCACAAGTAAACAGTAATAAGTACAGGGGGTCCTCGACTTCTGATAGGGTACCATTCCTCAGTGTGCATCGTAAGTCGAATTACATGAGCATCTATGTGTGTAATACCCTGGGGCCATTCATCAGTCCACCAGAGGGAGAAATTCACTCACCAGAGGCTCTGTTTCCCCATTTTTCTGAGCGTTTTATTATACTTTACTTTCACTTACTTTACTTTTCACTAAAAAAAACAGGGTTTTTTCCCCATCCTGTGAGCTTCAGATCAGGTGAAATCGGGTTGAGCGAATGAAAGCTTCAGTAATGACCTTAAGACGACATCGTTCACCCAAATGAATACCAGACTGGGGTCAGTGTTTGTATTTAGGGTTTCCCAGGTGATTTATTATTATTTTATCAATTATTTGAGCTGCTCGAGTGTCCCAGGACACTTTTGCATACACCCTGTTCTGAGAATGAGGCCATATGTGCCCCAGACCACCTCCAAATATAGACTGAGGGACCTCAATGCATTCTCAATATGTTCATACCTGCACTCAGAGGTGACCGCTGGTTATTGAATCACCCAGGATGCATATTAATGCCAGGTGTGAACCTTTGTCTGGGGCTTTTGTCTGTCTGTCTGTCTCTCTCTCACTCTCTCTCTGGAGATCACTGGACGGTTTGTAAGCAGTGAAATCTGGGCTAATTTATTGGTGGCCATTCAGGCTTGTTAAATACAAAGATCTAATTTTACTGCCAGTGTCAAATGTTAATGGCAGAGGTTTATTGTGTAAATCTTGAGGTCAGGCCACTAACCATTGGCCTCTTGGGAAAGCACACAATTGGCAAAAATATAAAAGCTTTAAAAGTTTCTTCAAACTTTCCTGTGTGCTCCATATTTTGGCAGCATGTGGTCCATCACCAGCCCCAGGACAGCAATCCAGGCCCATTGATTGGACTTGACAGAAAGCATGTCTGCGGCCTGGCCTGCATTTATCCCATCTCTATACCTCCGTACGGGGTCCATTTTTAACTCTCTCACTTCTCTTCACTTCTACTGAAAGAAAGGACACTTCTCTGCTCAGCTCAATAAATGACACAGAGTCGACGGTACTGAAAGTAATGGAGAGAAAGATCAGGGGTCAGGGTGAGCGGATGCAGCGACAGTGTGGGAGTGGAGGACTGCAGGGCTAACAAGGTTTTCATTAAACACCATCACTCAGCACTTACTTTTCTCAAGAGAGATAGAGAGAGGGAGGCGGAAGAAAGACAGAGAGAGAGAGAGAGAGAGAGAGAGAGAGAAAGAAAGAGAGAGAGAGAGAGAGAGAGAGAGAGAGAGAGAGAGAGA
>JBBIGC010035446.1:0-12006 GCA_037576955.1 Lepidarchus adonis
GTGTGTGTGTGTGTGTGTGTGTGTGTGTGTGTGTGTGAGAGAGAGAGAGAGAGAGAGAGAGAGAGAGAGAGAGATAGAGAGAGAGAGCACTGAGAAAATGAGAGAAAGAACATGCAGATTGGTCCAGATGTGTGTGTTGCTTCATAGGCTTTGCATGGCCCTCTGGGCTCAGGGGAAGTGCAGCAGAGTGTGGGCCAGAAACCACACATGCAGAGCCAACACACATCTGGAGCAACTACATAGCCTGTGTGCAGGGGGGTGGAGGCATGTAATACAAACCTCATGGGTAATCAGAGCAGTTACAAATCTCTCCGTGCATGTGTTTGCGTGTTTGTGTGTATATCTGTATAGTGCTTGTTCATATTAAGCGTCCATCTGAGTTTATGTCTGGTGTATAGTTTGTGTATTTAAACCTCAGACTGTATAAAAGCAAAGCTTAATCATACCCACGGCCATGCAAAGCTGTTATTAGATCTAACTTCAGCCTGGAAGCTGCTCTCTGTTCCACATGCACACACACTTTTTCAGCATGATCCACGTTTGAAAGAGTTCTATAGTAATTATAAGGATGCAGTGGTTGGGGCTGTCACCATAGAGCAAGAAGGTCCTAGGTTCGATCTCTGGGTTGGCCACCAGTGCCTTTCTGTGTGAAGTGTACAAGCTCTCCATGTGTTTGTGTGGGTTTCCTCCGGGTGCTCCGGTTTCCACCCACCGTCCAAAGACTTGTGGTTTAAGTTGGCTGGCTACTCATAGGTGTGTGTGGGTTTGTGTGCTGCTCTATGATGGGTTAACCTCCTGCCTTGTGCCCATAGACCACTGGGATGGACTTCAGCTTCCCATGCCCCAAACAGATAAGTAGATTGGTACACTGTGTACCCAGTTAGTAATGTTGCAGCTAATGTTATTATGCTGGGAATATCAGCAAGAGAAAATGTCTAAAATATGACGTATTCTATCTTCCAGATGATCTGTGTTGCCTACAAAACAACTTTTCGTTTTTCAAAAGCCATAAAGTAGAAATTGAGCCAATTTGCTGCTTACCCCTGTGGAGGCAATGTATTAGAGCTTCAGGATTCCCACACCTTCTGAAACACCAAATTCACGGAATTTCAAGGACTTTCCAGGCTCATTATGCTCAAATTCATAGACAGTCTGAGGCATAGATCAGACTTAATTACTCTATTAACCTAAGGGAAAATTTGCCTTTACCCATCCAAGGCAGTGAGCACTCACCCAGAGCAACTGTAGCAGAACCCGTGAAACTGTTAGGGTCTGGTGCCTTGCTCACAGGCACTTCAGTCTGCTGGGTCAGGGAATCGAACCAGCAACCCTTCAGCCACAGAACTACTTTTCTAAACATTAGGCCACAGCTGCCCTAAATAATTACCATTACAGCTCTGTTTGCTGCTCATTCAGTGTTATTCACACATGCAATCAACATAGACATTAGTCATTAATTATATCAATTCAAATATGTACATACCCTCTATAAAGACACACTTTTGAACATTTTAATGCC
Source organism: Lepidarchus adonis (assembly GCA_037576955.1). Classification (NCBI taxonomy): domain Eukaryota; kingdom Metazoa; phylum Chordata; class Actinopteri; order Characiformes; family Lepidarchidae; genus Lepidarchus; species Lepidarchus adonis. The sequence continues at coordinate 1,520 of JBBIGC010035446.1, forward strand.
CAATTACTGTGTATCTGCTGAATTAAACATGCTGAAAGAATTCAGGACATAGAATGTGTCATGTGCATCCACCATGCTTTATTTTTTCAATCTGTTAATAAATGCCATATTTTAGTGTGATCTCTGTATAGCATGCGTGTGTCTATTTTCTTAGAAAAAAAACTTTTACACATACATGTATTGTTATTCACTTGGATTTCCTGGACTGGGTGGTAACCTAGTACTCTAGCTGGAACTGCCCTGCACTAAACAGATGTCCAGCCTTCACATAAAACCTGGGATCACAGTGTAGAAAGTCGGGGTGTAGAAGGTGGGGATCCCAGGTTGGTGCTAATTCAAAATCTAATTTAAACTTAGGTTTTCTGACTTTGTGTTCCCCTGATGGGTTGGTCTACTGTCCAAGATGAATCCTGCCTTGGCCTCTAGACAGTTGGGTTGGCTCCAGACCCAAAGTGGATAAGGGTTTGGAAAATGATTAAGAACACCATTAGAAATCTATTTAACTTCCCTAATAAGATTATTCTTTGTTTGTAAAACTGCCATTTTGGAGATACAATATTTTTGTCTGACAACAGCTAGATATAAAAAATTTGTGGGGGGAGTATTACATTGTCAATTTTAAACTAAACTAAACAAAAAAAACATTTGTGCAATAAAATGTCATTCCACCAGATATACCAGCGTAAGAAACCACGTGTGTGAGTGGAGAACCCAAGTCCAGACTGTTTCCCAAACACTACTTATTATCATTCCTCGATTCCTCAGAGACCAAATCATTGCTCTGTGGATGTTGTTGGAAATAATCTTGATTAAATCCAGACCAAATAGACGAGGGGCTACATTACTGAGGAAAACCAGCCAGCATCGCAGTGAACCTCACGTTTCTTTTATAGGACTCTGTACTGGACTGACTGGAATAGAGAAGCCCCGAAGATCGAGAGCTCCACTGTAGATGGCCACAACAGGAGGGTTCTGGTCCAGGATGGCATTGGCCTGCCCAATGCCCTGACCTTTGACTCTGCCACACGCCGAGTGTGCTGGGCTGATGCAGGTATGAATCTTGGCTTTCCACATTATAGCAATTAAACAATCTCCCTCCCACACAAATTCTTCCTAAATGTAGTTTGGTTCTGTAGCTTTAGCCCTGGAGCTATGAAGCTAATGAAGTTAACAAGTAATGGAAGCTTATACCACACCAATTAGCACAGTGCTATTTGCATGTATAAGCAGGCTCGCTTCAGACCACTTGGAGTTGTTCTCTACAAACATGCAAAAAATGTAATTTGTTCATGTCTTGGCCAACCTACCAAACAGGATCCAAGGAAGGAAAACTATATGGCACCCAAGGCTCATTGATGCATGTGGGGACAGAATGGGTCAGAACACACAGTTCACCACAGTCAGACCTGTTTCTGCAGCATGAGGGGGACCTGCTCAATATTAGGCAATATTAACCATGTTAAATGTTCTGTTTATTCTGTATTTTATGGTATAAAATGTGATCTCTACTTATTCCATGTCCTCACTAATTAACAAATGAACTACATACATGCTGGACACCGTGATAACTTTAACCTTTGTTTGGATAAAAAGGGACAAAGCGTCTGGAATGCATCGCACCTGACGGAACGGGCAGACGGGTCATTAACAGCAACCTGAACTATCCCTTCAGCATGGTGTTCTATGCCAATCACTTCTACTACACAGACTGGAGGAGGTAAGAGCACTCTCACTCAGTCTGAATGTAGAAAACACCGCCTTTATGGGACTGTGTACTTAAGTTTGACTGTAAGGATGCTTTAGCATCTATATAACATTAACTTTCGAGATATTTCATTACAACAGCACCAGTAGGCAACAAGTGAACAGTCAGTTCTTAAAGTTGCTGTGCTGGAAGCAGGAGTGTAAGAATCTGAGCCATTTTAACCAGGGCCTTATTGTGAGGCTAGAGGATCTCCAGCAGGTTTTGTGGAGTGTTTCAGGGCACCCAAGGCTGACTGATGCATGCAGAAGCTTCTGTTGAACAAAACATGAATGCTAGCTCTGATAGAAAGGGGTCAGAACACAGTGCACCACAGACAGCATGAGGGGGACCTGCTCAATATTAGACAGGTGGTGTTAATATTATGGCTGATCTGTGTATATTAATTTTTAACTTTAATTCATGTTCTATCCAGGGATGGCGTGATCACTGTTAGCAAAGATTCCAGCCAGTTCACAGATGAGTACCTGCCTGATCAGCGGTCACATTTGTACGGCATCACGGTCATGTCCTCCAGATGTTTATAAGGTACAGTGGGCACACTTCTTCTGTCTTACTAGTGCTTTCACCATTTTCGAAACACCATCTGCTCATTACATTGTTTGCACATTTCATGATCAACGGAGCAACAGAGAATGACTGAGATGACTGTGAAATGGTTTATTGTAGAGAAACCTCTTTACAGTGGCGGTGAATGGAACTAGACATCACATGTACATCATAATTATTGCCATCTTATTGACTCTCCACCCCAGTGAAGTTCCAAACTCTGGCAGATGTCTTTGGCATCAGGCAGGTTATTTATCCTCGTTTCATTGTGGAAATCTTTCTGTGAGGGAGCTTTTAGAGGAACCAGGTGTCTGGTTCCATTCACCACCACTGTAAACAATTCTGAAAAGGTAAGCTTGCCTAAAATGGAAAACTGTGAAACTAAGTTGAATTCTGCTTTTTTCCTTTTATAAATGTACATTTTGGAAATGTAATGGCAGCGATATCATGTATTATGTTTTACACTGCCCATCAAAAGTGCCTTCCAAAAACAGAATATGGGCCCAAGTCTACCACTCTTGTGAGTTTCGATCATACCTGGCTCTCATATTCAGACAGGGCTAGAGCTAAACTCTCCATGGTGATAGATCTCCAGAACCAGAGTTTGGTGTTCCTGAGCTAGAGGACGTTTGTGCATCAACAGATGGGCTATAGTCTGTACACCAGCCATGTGGAGCTACAGGGGAGGGGGTTCTGATAAAGTGAACATAATAGAGCATCAGTGGTAGGTCAAAAAAGGCCACTGCAATTTTAGAGTTCAACCAGCTCCAACACACCCTAGTTCACTGTGGTTTAGATTAGAAGTTTAAGTAGGTGTGGTTAAAGCTCTTCAATTCTTTTGAAGCTGGTGTCTAATATAGGTAGTAATTATTGGACAGTTTCTATTTATGCAATTTTTATAGCATTTGTTCCTGCTTGCTCACCTTTCCCTACTCCTGTAGCTCAAGAGCTCCTTGGGAATGAATTGTTTGGGAGGAGCAGGTGTGGAAGAGCAAGAGAAATACTGTGGAAATTCCAGGACCAGGGTTTAAAAAGCTATGAGACAGTGCAGACAGAAGCAGCAGATCTCAAACCAGACGGTCCACATTTTTGTCCTAACTCCCAGCAACACGCAAGAAAACAGCAAACATATGGACTGTCTGGGAGTCTCTCAGGAACATCTTGGGAAGAACAGCTCTACGTGACTATGAGTGAAAATGACAGACTAAGCTGTCAACTCAAGACACTTTAGGGAGAAAAGTAGAAGGCACCTGAAGCCAAATTACCATTTCTGACTGAGTTGATGAAACAAAGACTTCAAAGCTCGGAAGACCAAAGAAGCATCCAGAGAAGACGTGAACCTTTTTTTTTTTTGTTAGGGGGGACATTATGTCCATCAGGTTTCATACTGCATGTTGGAACAAAAGGTTTGCATGTGAGCATGAATCTAAGAAGACTTTCTGATATTGAGCTTGATCTTTATCTATTGCAGGGAGGCGGTAATAACAGAGCAAGTCTCGAATGGTGCTATTTTTGGGGGACCCAGCGGTTCTGTGGTGCAGACAAAATGTTCACACAACTGGCCGTCACCAACACCACTGCAAACTTCCAATCAGCGAGAAGGTGAATTTTTACCCAGTTTAGTTTTGTAAATTTGTTTTATACCTCATTTCTTTCTACTGTATTTTTTGTATGTGTTTTGATTTTTTTTTAAAAAGCCAAAAAGCCCCAGTTATAGTTATGCAACAAGTCCTGTATATTGTTCATGTGTGAAAGTCCACAACAATGCAGTATTTTAGTACTTGGTGCACTAATAAGAATAGCCAATGTTTTTACCATGTGTCTTTTTTTAACCTTTTTTGTAAGATGTGATATTTATAACAATAAAATGTGATTCACACTTTAAATACACTTTTTTTCGCATTACTGTGTCAATTTATTTACATACACCAATCAGTCGTAACATTATCACCGCCTGCCTAATTTTTTTTTTCTTGCTCGAACACACCTTTATCAGCTAACCTGTTCTTCCCAGGTTTAGTGAGTGTGTTTAAGGCGTTGAACTAAACTGTGCTGGACATTGGTTCTCCAGAATCGGACTTCAACACCCCTAAACTAGATAGTCAATGTTATTCACTTCACCTGTGAATGGTGTTAATGTTATGGCTGATACTTCATCTTTAAAATCTTGGCATAAAAATTGTTTACTTAATAAACTGGACTGAACTATTTGGCACAGCTGGATTGAGTAGTTGTGTAAGACTAAGGCCCCTGAAGATTACAGCTCGAGTTACTGCGAAACCATAACTGCATATTTTTGGAGCATTATCATATTAGGCCTTTACCTTTTCTCTGTGGTTAAAGAACAGAACACAGCTGGTAATTACATTTAATGTAACTTATACATGTGCATACCACTGCAATATTTTTCCTCCTTTCAATAGGCAAGACAAAAAAAAATGTTTTCCGTCCAAAAATGGCAATTCCAAGCAATTGTTCTGCTGTGGTTACAGAAAACACTGAGTGCTTGTCATTCACAGCAGGGATGGTCATAAACTGAAGAGTGGTGTAAGATACAATTGTAACGAGAAACTGAAATTCACCCTATTTATTCAATGTGGGTTTTTTTTTTTTAAATCAAGATTAAAAAAAAAAGGTTAAATTTCATATATCCATTCTGCCATGTCATCAAGTGATCAAACGTCTCTGAAAACACAAATCAAATCAGTACTGAAGAATCCAGCCAGATGTTTTTGGTGCGGCCCACACACTGCAGGCTGGCCAAAGGTCCAGAGGATGATCATCTGCCCACCTTTCCCAGCCGGTGGTCTGTCTTGGGGTCAGCGATGATGGCCTGCACGGCCACGATGGCCTCATTAATCCGAGTCTGAAGCTCACGCAGCTCTTCGATGTGCAGGAGTCGAAGGATCTGAGCCGCTTCATTGAGCGTGGCATCTATAGGTGAAAATTTCATAGAAAACAATTAATCAGTTGCTATTTGTTCTGATAAAACTGTTATTTACATAAAACCAACAGATCGGTCTGTAACTGCACACCTACAGTATGAGCTATTTCTGATAAAATGGCCATCTACCACATTCATCATTGAAAAGTGACCAACACCATACATTATATTGGGTGGGCTATTAGCACAGAAGTAACAATAGTTGTATGATTATAGAAAATGTTTTAAAGTTTCAGCATTGGGTGTGGAAACAATTTGTTGGTAATATAAATCTCAACTTTTTTTCTGTTCAACTTAAGGTGAAATCTACATATTTTTATTTATGCTATTTTTTGTTTAGCATTTTTCAGCATTTATTGAAAGGGATGACCAGAAAACACCAGTCTTTCAAAATGGAAAGAGTTCAAAGATCTCTATATGCCAACCTGTGATCTGTCATGCCCAAAAGCGAAATAAAGTATATAAAAAAAATACATCAACAAACAATCCCTATTAGTAAGTTATAAGGGGGTTGGAGAAGCCAGAGCTCCACAAGCTGTGGCATGGAATTACAGATGGAAACATGACAAAATAACTTTTTCAATTGTGAACAAGATTTTTTTAGGAAACATTATATTATTAAATAAATGGCATTCATTGCTAATGGTCAGTTTGACACATTTTACAAATTTGTAGATTTATGGAAACCTTGGATAGACTAACAATAGAATGTGTAGTGTCACTGCTCTAGGTTGATAATGGTCCTCCACCCAAACAGATCTACTCACTGGTCAGAAACTGGGTTTGAGGATGGCCAACACCAACTGTCCTGACAGATGAGCTACAGAAGGGGTTACGGTTAATGTGGCCACCAACAGGGTGTCGTTCTGAGGTCAAGAAGAGCTTAGTCAAATCTAACACCCATGAAGGGCCTGGGAGTTAGCTGTGGTATATGAACGTATTTCTCATTGCTGGGGTTTTAATGCCACTGGCTTAGAAGTCTGACTACTGGGTTCATGCTCAGGCTTGTTACCTACGATCATACGACTAAACAATCAAACATGGCTGTAGTCTGAAGTTAAGGTTGAGAGATGAATAATTAAATTAGTTTAATGTTTACATGAAAGCAGAGGGCATACCTCCTGTGTCGAAGCCCAGAATGTGCTTTTCTAGAGCGACAGGTAAACCCTAAACACAGGTGAAAATCATGTCAAGATTTCACACAAACAATTAACAGCAATGAAAGACTGAGGTCTTGTTAATCTGCAGATGTACCCTCTTTCTACTGACCTCTTTTGCCTGGCTGGCTTTAGAAATAGCCTCAGGAGTCAGTCGTTCTTGGATGAGGATCCTAATGGCCTGTTGAGACAATGACACAGATGCACGTCAGATCGGAACAGGAGTCGGCCTCCGTCTGCAAAAGCACCTGGAAGGAAAACTGACTCACCTTCAGCATCACCAGATAGTCATCATGCCTCTGGATCTTAAGAAGGTTTGCAAGGGCCATGACACCTGCCTTGAAATCAGGATTATTGCCTGGTGGAAAAACAAGTGGTTATTCAAAACGAAAGAGATGACAAGTTGGTGGACTACAGTGATAAAGCCCACAGTGAGCTGGTAATGTTGTTTTTACAGTTTTTTCTCTGAAGGCATGACTCTGAACACTCTTTGGGGGGGGAGGGTCATCATTGCAGGTTTGTTTTCACACAGGGGAATCATGGGTTGACTGCAAAATCCCATTCCTCACTAATAAGACTCAAACCAGCATCCCTCATGTCATTCTCACTTGTGAAAATGTTTAGCCATCCAGCGATCCTACAGCGAGGCCCTCGAACCTCAAGAATTCATAAAACACACCTGCAGACAATTTACTCATTTTGCATTTACTGAAAAGAGATTTATTATTTGTACCAAGAAAATAAGAAAACTCAACTTTTTCCTATTTTTCCTACTTCAACAGATAAAAGTCAAGTCTTTATGAATGAAACCATGTGTGCAGGAGACAGAGAAACATGATTGAGACTGAAATCTAAATCCCAATACAGGAGGTCCTCAACTTACGATGTACTCAACTTACAAAAATAGGTACAAAAAGCCTTCAAACCTCTTTTCCAGGAGGCCTTTTCTTTGTCTAACAAACAGTCAAGCTTTACGGTGACGAATGTGGAGCAGGGGGTTCTTTCCTGTACAGCAGATTCTAAATCAATGGCCATGTCAAGCTTGCATAACTGTGAGCAGTGACATCTGTGGTCTAGCTGCTTCAAATTCATGACAGACTTGTTTTTTTGCCGTTCTTGGATTATATCTGACCAGCTGTGTTATTAGTTCTCAGCAGAAGGTGACAGTTTGACTTTTCTTCCAGACCTTGGCAAAGAGGCTCCATGTACTTTGTACTTAAGTAAATTGTTAATACAAATGATAATACACCTATAATATTTTTGCACAGCTCCCGAGATTTTCCCAATGAAGTATTTGGGGCTCAAACCTTATTTGTACTTGCTCATTTAATGTGAGTAGGAGCTCAGTTTTAACCTGATGAGATTTTAGTCACATGCATTTACAGTCTGTATTCAAAAACATTGGTCAATCCAACTGCTGGGTGGTGAGTAATATGAAAATCACTTTGCGTAAGGAAGAAAATTGGTAAGTAAAGCTGTTTATAAAGCGCCTTTTTTAAAGACACGAGTCACAAAGTGCTGTACAACAGTAAAATACAAATGAAGTCATAAAATACAAAAGATGTTAGATGACCTGTGTTGTTCCTCAATTGTCTGTTCTATTCACAACTCCAACAAAACTTTACACCTACACAGTCATATGTTTACACATTAACAGACGTAGTGTATTTATAATAGTATGTATTTGTAAAAAAAATTGCTGGTAAAAAAATTTATATATACTTTTTACTGTTGCACTGAGAAAACTTTCGTGGTACAGCTTCTACAATGACAATGAAAAGATTTGTTTTCTGATTTCGAAGGAGAGGCTGAGAATAATTATCCCCTTCAACAAAGGCATGAGAGAGAGAGAAAGAGAGACCCATGACCATTATAACTATTATTAGAGGTAAAGAAAGAGTGGAAACACTCACTGTCCAGGTTAATGAGAGGGTCAGTTGTTGGTTTTTGGGCATTACTGGCCTCTGCTGCAGGTGTGCAGTTTCTGTACTTCTCCACTGTAGAAGAACACACACACGGACACACACACACACGGACACACACAAACACACACAATTTGAGAGGACTTCCAGTCATGCATGTAATACTGTATTTGAGCAGCCTTCATTTAAACTGAACCCTGATCTGCTCCCTTTAACCCTTTCTGACCTATTAGTCACCCCCCCTCCCCCCTCCAAAAAGTTGAATTTTGGTGGGAACAACATGTTTCCTTGTGATGACCACCTAAATGTCCCCTCTTCCTCAGATTTTCTGGTGTTCCTGTCATTTTGATAAGCTGAAGAGATAACTACAAGGTGCCACACACACACACACACACACACACACTTACAAGAATAAGCTCAGCACGTCTAACGTTACTGATTGCTATGGTGTCTTCAAAATGAAGAACTTCCTTTCAGAATCAAAAACACATGGATCAAAGAATTACTAATTTTAGGTCAGTAAAGCCAATCTGTCAGTCTTTACACAATGGATTTTGCAGGACAGCAGCGCAACCGTGTGACCGCATTGCATGGCACTCAGAGTCAAGTCTGAACCATCGCTGCCCTCTAGTGGCCTGTAAATATACTGACATTCTGATGGCAAGCACTAACATCTAAAAAACATCTAGATTTCAGTGCATGTGAACATTCATTATCCAAACCACTTAGTGAGTTTGGGCAGCAGAAAAGCTATTAGTTTATTGCTTCATAACAATATAAAAGGGGTGTAATACGTCATACAGTTCTTTTCAGATTTAATACACATGCTGCTAAAACAGCATTGACTATGGTGCACTGTGAGTTCTGACACATTTCTATCAGAGCAACATTAACATTTTGTACAACAGGAGCTCCTCTTCGGGATCAGTCCAGACAGTCTAGCCTTCACTACCCACATGCATCAGCGAGCCTTGGGTGCCCATGACCCTATCACCAATTCACCAGTCATCCTTCTGTAGATATTGTGGTAAATACTAACTACTGCGTGATAGCCATTACAATAAGGTCTTCTAAAAGTGGCTCAGATACTTACACTAAGGCTTCCAGGACATCAGCTTCAAGAACTGAATGTACACTTGCTGCCTAATATATCTCACCTTTCGACAAGTGCTACTGGAAGGTTTTAACAAGCTTCACTCTCCCTGGCAGTGATTTTAATGTTCTGGCTGCTCAGTGTTTAATTTAATCAAAAATAATGACATTCTAGTTCATTTTGACCCGTAATGTATAAATGATCTAATAAGACCAGCCTACCGTTATCGCCGTATTCAAAACGAACTGCAAGGCCCAGCAACCAGTCCACCGTCTCTTGTCTTTCCTGTGCACTGAATGGACAGTTCACATCTTGCAGATACTGAAAATCAGACAAAACAGTGAAAAGTTGTATAGTTCAGCAGTCACAATACCACACAATACTCACAGTCAACCATCACCCAAATAATATCTGGTCAACAGTAGCAGGTTCCTTTAAGTAAAAATATATAAAAGAGTAAAGAAAACCTTTTCAAAGTACTTCGGCCACTCAGAGCTTGGGATGTTTCTTAGGTTTCCCCGATCTTCGATTTTATAATGTCGGATTTTCTGATCCTCGAGCCAAACTATGAAATTGCGAAACTCTGTTTCATCTGAGTTAAACAACAAAAAAGACACAAACATACAGATGAGCAGACAAAGCATACACAGACAAAGAGACTGGGTTTATTTAGGTCAGGGGTGCCCAGCTCGGGTCCTGGAAAGCCGGTTTCCAGCACAGTTTGGTTGTTTTCCTGATCAATCACACCTGGTAAAACTCACCTGTTAATTGCCAGGTTCAGTTACTGTGTTTGAGAAAGAGAACTTCCAAACTGTGCAGGACACCAACCCTCCAGGAACAACTTTGGACACCCCTGATTTAGGTGGTTACAATTATTCAATAAATGTACTTAGACCTATTAGTTTACAATAAAACATTATATTACTAATAAAATATCTGACCCGCTCCAGCTTCCTTAAAAAGAGATAAGCTTTTTGTTTGGATCATGTACAGGTCCTTCTCAAAAAATTAGCATATTGTGATAAAGTTCATTATTTTCTGCAATGTACTGATAAACATT
>JBBIGC010035517.1:0-12002 GCA_037576955.1 Lepidarchus adonis
GACAACAGTGCTCCCAGGATCATTGGGACACCCAAACCCCTCCACCACGTTAAGGTGGCGGTTCAAGGAGGGGACATAAGCTACTTGCTTTAGACATTTATGCAACATTTCAATTGGATTATGAATTGGTCATTCAAAAAAAAATACTTTATTCTTTTTAAACATTGTGAGTTTAGGATCGTTGTCTTGCTTCATGACTCACTGTCTCTTGAGATTCAGTTCATGGAAAGATGTCTTGACAGTTTCCTTTAGACTAATCTGGTATAGTTCAGAATTCATTGGTCTTTTGACAATTGGTCTTTGGACAGCAAGCTGTCCAAGCTCTGCTGAAAAACAAGCCCAAACCAGAACACTTCCACCACCCTGCTTCACAGATGGGATTAGGTTCTCATCTGTTTTATTTTAGGTTTTATTTTAGTTTTATCTTTCCACAAAACATTCTTCCAGTATCCTTCTGGTATGTCCACATGATCTGTAGTAAACCGTAGATGGGCAGATATGTTCTTTATGGAAAGCAGGTTCTTTTTTCAACAGTGTCATGCATCCACTGTGACCACCAGAGGGAGTCACCATCCCCTTTTTTCTTCCCTTGCTGCTAAGTTCCCTTTCAAGTTCCCCCTTGTCCTTCCCTCATTTTCCACCCTTATTAAATTTCCTCCTAATTCCTCCCTCCTATCTTTCATTTGTTGTATTTGCATTTGCACCTTCCTCCCTAGCTTCCCTTCCCCATGGTTCTGGTGCTCCCATTGTGTCACTGGAGTCCTTCATTGGTTGTCTGCTTGTGCTGTGTCTTCAGTTCCCCAGGTGTCACACCCCTTGTCTTGTTATTAGCACTTCCCTGTGTTTCATTGGTTCATGTCTGTTTTGGTCCCACATGTTTGATTGCTCTCAGTTTGTCTTCCCTGGTGTAATGGCTCACTGCTTCTGTTGCTCTGCCCTCATGTGTTCACCAATGTCACTGCTCCTCCTAGTGTTTGCCCTGTACCTCATGTGTTCACCTGTATGGTTAGTGTCCCCAGGTGTTCGGCTTCTCTTAAGTGTTTTTTGTGTTTGCCTAGTGTTAGAGCATTATCTTTTGTACCATTTGTCTATATGTGAGTTTAATATATCCTGTCTGTAACATATACTGTAAGTCCAGTCTGTTTTTTCTGAGCCTTGCTCTGTTTCTTTTGTTTTGTAAACAGTGTTTTTTCCTCTGATTTGCTTATGACAGGTCTGAGAACCATGGAGCCTGCTAAACTTGTGTCCAATCTCATCGCCTTGTGTCTGACAGCACATTAGTGTTGTTCAGTGTCATGTTTTTTTCCCCACATGACGGACTTACAATCAACATTAACATTAACCAATATGAAAACAGCCTTTAGGTGCTTATAAGTTAACCTGGGTTTCTTTGTAACCATGTGCACTATCACTGTTATCTTTGATGGTCCACCACATCTGGGTAGGGTAACAACAGTTTTGAATCTCCTCTATTTACACACAATCTGTCTGACTGTTATTTAGTGTAGATGGTCGTGTAACCTATTCCAACTTTTTGGCCATCAGCAACACTTTTCTTCTGAGGTTCTGAGACACCTCCTTTGTGTGAGTCATGACACACATCCACAAATGTGTGTGATCAGGCTTTGCTGGATAAAACATGGTCTCCCACCCACCTGATTGTCATCTCATTGATTGTAAACACCAGAGTCTGATTTCACCTTCAAATTATATGATAATTCTAAAGGTTCACTTACTTTTGCTACATGTAGATATGTTTGTGGATATTTCTTTCCAGTGTATACATGACCAAATATAATACATTTTGTTTAATTTGTTTAGGGTTTTTTTTATCTGCCTTTAAGACTTGTTTAAAAATCAAATGATGTTTTAGGTTACATTGATATAAAAACAGACATTTTAAAGGTCTCACAAGCTTTAAAGCACCACTGTACATCATTAACTCTTGAGAGTTGAAACAAAGGTTTAAAAAATATAATTTTTTATATTCACACTTTATTCATTTGAGATATGTATTTCTGTAGACCAGGGGTCACCAACCTTTTAGAAAAGGAAAGCTACTTGGTGGGTACTGAGCCATAAGAAGGGCTACACGTTTGACACACTTAAATAACAAATTTGCTCTGTTTACATTTAGTTATGTATTATTTTTATTGTTTAACAATACTCAACTATGTGACGACACTGATCATGCTTATGATTTTATCAACAATGACTTAACAAGATTGGAAACAGATAATATCAATATTCTACACTATATTTATATTAATCCCAGCAATTGTGTACATTTTCAAATGATCACTTCTACATCATTTTTGTGACATATAGTGAAGTGTCTCCACATTGTGCTGCTTTGCCGTTGAGCTAGAATAGAACTTATCTCAACTTCAAGTATAATAAACATGTTTTAAATGCTTTGTAATTTTCCTTGGGGGCACCTTGGGGGCACCTTAGTGCCGGCAGGCACCATGTTGGTGGCCCCTGCTATAGAGGAAAGTCAGGTTCTAAACAAAAACAATTTTTTCAGAAACATGTTTCCCTTGTCAACTCCATCAGACACACTAAAAAGTATACAGTTTTAATTGTTCCAGTCCAACAAAAATCTAAAATTCTAAAGTATGTTGTAATAAGGTTCAGTTACTCTGATATGTAATAAAATACAATATGTAATCTTCAGTTGTGATTTTACACCATTCTGAAAGCATTCTAACAATTTTCATTTTAAACTCTTAGTTGTAATATAAAAACAATTAAATAATTATGACATAAGATGATGTAGATCACATGGTGTTGATTGAGAACTGACAGTGTTGTCAAAAAATGTGTGTGCATTAATGATTAATGAAAAAATCGTTTTTAAACAGATGTAGATGACTATTATATTGGACATTTATTGAAATATAAAAAACATACTGAAAATTACACAGTTACTATCAGATTGATAAAAAAAAAAAAAAAAAACACTTGCGTGGCCCAAGAGTTTGTTTGTTTTTCTTCAGCTCTCTTCTGAGGATGTCCAATTTTTGGATTCTAAATTTTGCTTCCTGAAAGCATCCTCTTTGTTTCTGTGCCTGGAGAGTCCAGAGTTGTTTTATTTGTAGCCTTCTTCGCCATTTTTGTTTTGTTGCTTTGTTACCTTCTTAAGCTTCTCTTTCAAAGCTTTTGTTTCTCTTGGATATCTTTCTTGTCTTTCATATCTCCCTTTCTTGTCTGAGCGACTGTCTACTATGTCTGAAATTGCATTCTTGAATATTCTGATCTTCTATTTTGGTGCCTCTAGGACTGCATACCTTTTCTCTTGACATTTTCTGTGCATCTTATGTGGTTCCTCTTTGACTTGTCTCTCATCTCACCTATTTGTATTGCTTCTTTTGTAACCCTTCTTCCACCCTCTCTTGCATGTCACATTTACAAGTCACTAAATATTTTTTCTCTTCTACGAAATAACGTTTTAATCCTTTACTAACTTCACACATAATATTATTCGTCAACTCAGACATCACACCTGACGGAGTTGACTTCTGATGGAGTTGATGGAAGAGAAGGTGTTTTCCCATCCAAAACATGTGCTGTGCATGTTGCTAGCTGCTTCACTAACCTCACTAAAATGCTTAAAATTAATCCACTATGGTTTTAATAACTTATCGTAACAGATAGATGGTTTTGACATGATTAGCTGTGACTATATGTATATTGACATTGGTTGACTAAAATATCAGAAAGTTTAAAGCTCACAAGGCTGTGTGTGCTTCTGTTAAATTTAAGGATAAAACTGACCATACTATTGCCTGATTTATTGGCGTTTATAAAAATTTAAAAAAAAAATTAAAAAATTTTTTTAAAAATAAACATTTTGATAAGCAGATTTGTAAGGAAAATATTGTTTGACGTTTAACTCATGCATTGTTTTCTACATTTATAACCATTGTTTTTAACCTGATATACATTATCTCATTTTCCCTCCCCGGTGTTACAAGGTCTCAGGTGTGAAAGGTGTTAAATTTGGTGTTCTCGCTGTCACACTCTCACATACTGGTCACTGGAATTTCAACATGACACCTCATAGCACTTTCTAAGGGTATATAAAAAAAGAATTGTTGCTCTACATAAAGATAAGAAGATAAGAAGATAACCAACACCCTGAAACTGAGCTGCAGCACAGTGGCCAACACCATACAACAGTTTAACAGAACAGGTTCCACTCAGAACAGGCCTTACTATGGTCAAACAAAAAGGTTGAGTGCACAGACTCAGCTTATATCCAGATGTTTTCTTTTGTAAATAAAAATATTAGTGCATATTAATCCAGCATTGCTGTAGAGGTTAAAGCTGAAAACAGAAAGCTTGCTGAAGACAAGCAGACTAACAACATGTCCTGTGGTCTGATGAGACCAAGATAAACTTATTTGGTTCAGATGGTATCAAGTGTATGTGGCAACAACCAGGTGAAGAGTACAAAGACAAACGTGTCTTGCCTACAGTCAAGCATGGTGGTGGGAGTGTTTGGGGCTGCATGAGTGATGCTGTTACTGAAGAGTTCATTGATGGAACCATGGATTCCAACATGTACCTTCAGAAACTGGGACACGGTAATATTCCAACATGATAACAACCCCAAACACACCCACAAGATGACCACTGCCTTGCTAAAGAAACTGAGGGTAAATTAAACCCTATTGAGCATCTGTGGGGTATTCTAAAATGAAAGGAGGAGGAGTGCAAGGTCTCTCACATCCACCAGCTCTGTGATGTCGGCATAGAAGAATGAAAGATTATTAAACTGTGAAGCCCTGGTGAACTCCATGTCCAAAAGAGTTAAGGCAGTGCTGGAAAGTAATGGTGGCCACACAAATGTCTCACACTTTGGGCACAGTTTGGACAGTTTCACTTAGATTTTGTTGCCAGGGGTTTAGACATTAATGGCTGTGTTTTGAGTTATTTTGAGAGGACAGCAAATTTACCCTTATACAAGCTGTACACTGACTACTTTACATTGTATCCTAGTGTCATATCTTCAGTGTTGTCGCATGAAAAGATATAATCAAATATTTACTTAAATGTGAGGGGTGTATTCACTTTTGTGAGATACTGTATATGCACCGTATTTCCCCCGAACGATAGGCCATCCCACATTGTAGGCCATCCCATTCTATGAGCTGCAGAAATTGCTCATTTCTTTTAAAGATAAGCTGCCCCATATTATTAGCCACAGCATTACTGAATTGATCAATCTGAAGTAAAAACATTTAGTTTGTCCCCTGGAGACCTTTGCAACTCTATACCAGGAGTGACATTATACTGTAGCGGTTCCCTTAGGTAGGAGAGAGACGCTAAATGACACACTCGCACACAAGGTTGTGCTTTTGAACCAGTCAGAGAACTGGCCAGGTTTACTTGCTGAACCAGCCTTTTAAAAAGCCAACCTGTACCAGTGCATCCCCTAGAGGCTAGGATGCGCACAAGCATTAACCTGTGAGCGAGGCATGGTGATGAATGGCCAAGCTTGGCTTAGACATCCACCGCCAGCTCGCTCACACAAAAACACACATGCTGTGCACATCAACATGCTGAGCTTCAGCTGCTTTTTTACCTGAAACACATAAAATGTGAACACAAACACACAAACTCCCCAAATGCCACACACTCCCTTAATGAAGTCCTCCCTGCAGCCAATGGGAGCTTCCCCAGGACCACTGCAATACCGTAGTTGAGCATGAACAATTAAAATGATAAAATGTTGAACTTACAGATATCATGCCGCAATGCAAATCCTCCAGGTCGTTGCTTTCGCAAAGCAACATCTGCATTATTCGAGAGCGAAACCGGTGATGAAAGCATGTCCGATATCAGCAACAGCAAAGCAGAACATCACAATTGAGTTTTGCAACAACTATGACATTTTGAAGGATTTGAAGATAGGTAAGCCTAATAATTTTTGTATTTCTGTGTTGTTAATTTTAGACTGAAGAATTTGCATGTAGACAGATAACAATAAACTTTTCTTCCTTTTATTTCTGTTCAATTTCACATTTTCCAGCTTATGTTATATACTAGGATGTAATATAATGTAACAAAGGACTGAAAAGCACTAATTAAGAGACAGAACATCATTGATCTATCTTTACTTTGCGTTGTTTTTTGTTTGTTGCTGCAGTAAAAAGTATATTTAATTTTGACCGTTTTATGCTTGGCACTAGAGTCAAGGAGGTTAAAATATAAATGCACCTTTTTGGTAAAACTAAAGCAAAACTTTTGCTGTAAATCATTAATAAGGAATTAATCTGTTTTTTTGTTGCTTTGGACTAATCATTTGGGAACATTGTTTTTATGCACTGAATTATTATATTCTTAGCGAATGTGTTTTCATGTTTTTAGATAGCCCGCCCCATTTAAGCAAGTCACACTCAATACACAGGTTTGTAAAATGTATCTGTAAGGCCTATCGTTGGGGAAATACGATATTCACAATTTTAGTTTTTTTGGCCTGATCAATATTGTGACCTATTGCTGAGAACAAATACAATAACATGGACCCTCTAACTATAGAACATACATTTAAACTAAATTAAAAATGTGTTGTAACATAGGTATACACAGTTCCTTTAGATAAAACTTTGTAAGTATGTAAATTCTGATTAATTTCTTGATTTTTGAAATAAATTACGTAGGACATGTTTTGCCCCAACTTTCTAGAATAAGTGACATATTTTGAAGCACTGAAAATGTATTCATAACTTTCATCTTCATTTTTTTATTGCTGTTAGATAAGCTTAACTGGCTTAATATACGTGTAAGAAAAGCTTCTTGCATAAAGATAAAGTGGTGGTTCACGATGAACCCTCTGCCCCGTCCTACTCCATCAGCAGAACTGTTTGTAGTAACTATTTTCTTTATTTTCTGTGAGCTAAAATAGTAGGGATTGTCATGAGGACGGAGCAGTAATCATACAGTCATAGAGATCAGTGTGATTCCATAGTTCTGTTTATATGTCTAAGCCTGGCTCTTAGGCTCCTTCTGTTGCTCTTAAGGTTTTTCATGTTTGCCACAAGTTCTCATGCCAGCAGAGGTCCTGTTGCTTGGCAACATTTCTGTCAGAGTTGCAGGAAGGTGTAAATGTGGTTTTGAGGGCGTCTGTGCTCTCTCTCTCTCTTTCTCTGTTTCTCTCTCTCTCTCTCTCTTTCTCTCTCTCACATACACGCATGCACACTTTTTTCAACAACAGGATGAGTGACAACAACTTACAAGCTCGCTAGTCTTACACAGGGGTCATTAAGGTCAACAGATTATAAGCTTTTTCACTTTTTTTTTGAGGGTGGCTCCAGCCGGGTGAGGAACTTGGCTAGGCGAAAGCAGATGTCGAGATGGATGAGGTCATACAGTTGGGCTGATGAAACTATCCACAGTTTCTAAATCACTTTATTTTCTACTTCTTTCAAACTGTTTTTTTTGTCAGAATGAAGGTGTTGCTTGCTCCAGATTAAGGACACTAAAGGATAATTGTGACCCATCTCCACATCATGTGGCCAGCTGAACATAAAAATAACCCTCTGTGCCAACACACACACACACACACACACACACACACACACACTCATGCATGGACTTCCTCTGTCGCCTGTTTATATACTTCTTGTTTGTTGTCTAATGGCAAGAGCTACATACAAAGAAGTAAAAATGTAAAGAAACACATTTTGCATGCAGAATGGGGCTAGATTTTCTCTCCAATCCCCTTAAACACTGTTGCTTTTAAGATCTACCCACAAATTTTCAATGATGTTTAAATCAGAAAAAACCTTCAGCATGGATCTCTTGAGGCCGTCCATTGTGGATTTCGAGGTAATTTTAGGATCATTGTCCTGCTGTAGAAAGCATGATAGATCCACCCCAATGTTTAATTGTTGGCAAGGTGTTCTTTTCATTAAATGCTGCTCCTTTTTTCTCCAAACATGTCTTTGCTGATTGTTGCTATTTTAACTTCATCAGGCCACAGAACTTTTTTCCAAAACATATCAGGTTTCTGTAGATGTTTTGTTGCATACTTCTGATCTTCTGATCAGGACAGTGGAATGGTGCACCACCACTCCTGAGTCTGCTAAATCGTCCTGCAGGTTTTTTGCAGTCAAATGGGGATTTTGATATCATATGCTGTCTTTCTGACCAGCATATGAACAGTTCTCTAAGAGAGTTTCTTGGTCTCCCAGATCTCATCTTGACCTCCACAGCCCCCCTAAACTGCCATCTCTTAATTACATTTCTCACTGTGGAAACTGCAAGCTGACAACACTTTTTGCCATATAACATTACCTCTCCAACATGAATGGATAAAAAAATGTTTTAAACCCAAATCTTTTTAGCTGAATTATCATAAAGCAATATTTTAGTCTTCTGGCAGAGTATTTATAACCATTGCATGGAATTACGTTCTGTGAGGTTAGGTTTAGTGATGTTCATTTTAATGCATAAATTAAACGCTTTAGACCTTTGGTTCAACACCAGAATCCACTGCTGTAAACATGCTTGACAAAAGTGTCAGCCAAATGATTAAATGTAAATGTAAATTCCCAGGAAACCTATTTCAATGGAATTCTGTTTTAAACTCTTAGTATTTTCTTGAAGCAGTAAGATTGCACCTAACCGCAGCATTTCCACAGTAGGTTTCTCTTTATTTTAAGGTAATAACATGTCAGAGAACACTAACAGACTGCCCACATCAACTATTAGAGCTTAAAGAGTTTAGATTTGTTTGTGTTATTTGTCATTGTGTAGTGACTGGTACTGTTATATTCCTACATTTATTAATGAGAAAATTGAAAATACTACTAATGTAAGTCATAATTCCTTTAAAAAACTAGTTGCTCAGCCTAAAAAAACATGCAGCTCAGTATTCTGTCTCCTTGAGCATGAGTAAGATGTAGGAGTTTTTAAAACTCAAAGTCATTTTATGCTCAGAATGAGTCACCCCTGAAACAGTGATGTTTCCCCAGCCCAGCTTTGTTCTGCAAGAACTCTGGATCTACATTTTCTGTCACTCCATAAAATTCAAGATTAGTCGATTGACTGCAAATGTTTTGTCTACCAGGGGACTATAAAGGATGGAGATGTTAAAACTTTTCTTATATAATTGCATACAGCAGAGGAACAAATTCTCATAACACAAAAGTGATGGGGTTGTTTGTTTTCAGGAACATAAGAGCTGTAAGGGCCTTTGTTGAATTGCTAGTAAATATATGTTGTATAATATATGTTTGCATCTTTACTCAGGTATAAACCGCTTGATCGAACCACTAAAAAAAAGAAGTTCCTGTCTGGTCATGTGACTTCCTCTCACTCACTGTTCTCCACTCAGCAAAGCACAGAGAAAGAGCAGTCTTTTTTTCTCTCTTGCTTTCTTCCTCCTCTGGGTTTTGTGAGTCAGTGTGGGCCGTTGTCACGGTAAGAGTGGCAGGTTTGGTGTAGGCTCAACAAAAGTTTCAGACTGTAATTGGGCTCTAACTGCATGTTCCTCTAGTAAAATCCCCCATCTGAGCACCATGTTACGACGGAAACCCTCCAATGCCTCAGACAAGGAGCAGGCCCAGGTGCAGAAAAAGAAGGTGAGATGTTTGAGATGTTTTTGGTTTGTGTGTGTTTGTGTTTGCAACTATGTGTCTGTTAGTTTGCAGTAGGTTTGCCAGTGATCAGGGCAAACATATTCCAACAGGCCTTCAAGGTATGTGCCTTGCAAAATGTGCAGGATTTCTACAATTTTAAGCACAATATGAGAAGCTACATGTACAACATTATTTTTAAGCTTCTGTGTAACCTTTTCACCCTCTTTATAACCCTCCTTTGGAACGACTCACTGGATGACTGTTTAGAACAGGTGCATTGTCCTAAAAGACAATACAGAATCCTTCTTAAGTTCATGTCGTATCATTGTTCAGGTAGAGCTGCATGGCTGCTCACTGTTTCCTGTAGAGACACAGACTGTCATCACACATCCTGAACTTTTTCTATTCTCATAAGCGTCAGAGTCAATCTCTTGAGGCCCTTAAGAAGACTCCAAAGCAACATTTACATCTTCGTTTCGGGTCCGCTCCGCTTCAGGGTTTTTCATTTGCAGGGAATCATTTGCACCTCCTACGCTTTAGCACCATGAGCCCTGTTTTCCACTTGATTTTTATCTTTTGTTCACCAACCACAAGTTTCAGTATTTCTCCCCTCAAGACCTGTAGATGCACTACTTTGTTCTGAAACAGTTAGCAGCCCTAAAGCCCAACAAAGAGCACATCTAGAAGAAAAGCACTTATGTACTGTACTAAATGTACAAGCAAAAGAATATTAAGTGTAAGTCTGCATATGATGCAGTATTTTGACCAAATCCATTGGTCCTATTTTTGTGCCACATATTCTATGTAAAAGAACACACTAAGGAAGTTCAGAGTTTTAAATGTGTTTTCAGATGGTGTCTAAAATACAGTGGTTCCTCTTGAGATTATGAGTAATTGTTACATGAGATATCTGTTGTTCTGAGTTTCGAGGATCAAGGGAGAATGGAGATTTGTAATGAAAGATGGTGAAAACATATGTAAACATCCAGAGTATGGTAAAGTTAACATACATGTAAATTACAAACATACTTCTGCTTTTCTGGGTATGAGAAAAGCACAATAAGACTGTCCCACATTTGTTTTTAACAGAATACAATGGATTTTTAAAACTGCCCATCACTTTGGATTAGTCAAAATTACATGCTCTAAAATTGTCATCTAGCTGTTCTTTACGACCACAAATCAGTATATATTGTACACTATTGTATGTTCACAGCATAGATTAGCTACACAGATGATCACTGCTGATTACATATAGTGAAATATAGTTTGTAGTATATAGTATATAGCATACATATAGTATAGTATAGTTTATTTACTGTGTTTTCTATTTCTTTTGAGTTCACTAACAATTTAAAGATCCTTAAAACCATTTTAGTCATTTAAATTAACCACCACAACACTTCTCTGTAGAAAGATTTGCTCTTGTTCTGGTACAATAATGTGCTGTTGAGAAATGTGACGGCAGTACTTTTCTTGGTAGAGTATGGTGTTTTCTCTTATCTCCACCCATCATCCGTGCTACTGTTTCTCAGTACAGGAAGTGAGTATGTGAGTGACCTTCTGCAAGTGTATCCCAACAAAAACTAAATCAGCCACTAGATAATATTTGTGATTCCACCAGTTTTTTTCCACAAATTTTACAATTGAATTACATTTAAAGTTGAAGAAAATGCACCATTAAAAATAAAAAAATTATGTTTAAAGTAAATGAAGTCAGCGACTAATATTTAATGTTAAATAATCATAATCTTAATATTGATCAGAATAATCACTTTTATGATGTTTGCCATAATCAAGCAATCCTATTGACAATTTATGGTGGTTATAGTTGGGGTCTTGGGTAAAAAAAGTATTCACTCAGTATTATTAAAAAATAACTTAAGGACCAGTATGTGAAACCACACTGCTCCTATGTATTAAATATTGCCAAATGGTCCCAGAAAATAAGAAAATTGTCATAATATGTGCTTGATTGGTCTGTTAGAAGTCTAGCTGAATCTCAGATTTAAAATGTATTGCATGTCATGAAGAAATGAATCAGGCAACAACCATTGTATCAACAATTCTATTCACAAACTGCAACAAATCCCAAATAATTCCCAATAATTGATCACTGAAAACACTGGAAATATGCTCTGTGAACTTTTGTTACATAAATAAAACTTCAAGAGGATTAAAGAATTACAGACCCTTATTCTTTTCCAGAATTGAGGTTTAGATTTTGTGCATCTTAAATGTTGGACAAAATGTAGTTTACATTATCTATCAAAGACATGAACTCCTCATAATTTTTTGCTGAAGAATAAATACATAAATATATAAATATGAAATATATGAAAAGTGTGTGTGTGTGTGTGTGTGTGTGTGTGTGTGTGTGTGTGTGTGTGTGTGTGTGTGTGTGTGTGTGTG
>JBBIGC010035527.1:0-12002 GCA_037576955.1 Lepidarchus adonis
GTAAAGCTGCTTTGTGACAACTTCTGTTGTAAAAAGCGCTATATAAATAAAACTGAATTGAATTGAATTGAACTATTACAGCTGAAAGGACACTGTATGACTGCATTAAAAATCTAATGTTAAATGTGCTGTAAATGATCATTTATATTATTAATAATGACTGTGCATGTAGGCAGTAGGCAATGAGACGCTTCTGGTCTGCAACATGCATGTGCAGTGCATGAAGCTTTGTCTGAAATCATTTACTCAATCGCCATTTCCTATTAAATATATTGCACAATACATATTCATTGTAATGTAAGAATAAACAGTAATCACAAATAGGAAACTATATTTATATGAACCAATTATTAATTTACTATTGTTATTACTATTACTATAGTTAGTATTTTACTTTCATTATTTACCATTTACAGTAAAACTAACACAATATCTGAAAATATGGTTATTAATTATTGACTATTAATTATCATTGAATCCGAACATTCTTTCCTTTAAAAGTTTCTTACTCCTTACATTGTGCATTGTTATAGGAAGGAAAATGCAGCCCACTTTGCCTAAATAGTGCATAATATTCCTCAAAGGAGCGCTGGTGATGTCCCACACTGTAACATTATATATAAGTGTAGATACTCCAACTCGGCCAGCGACAAAGAAACAGGTCGGTGAATCTAGGAAATCCACGTCGTCTATTGTTCGAATGCATATATTAATTCCACCCTATATCATCCGTGTTTCCTATTATGATAGTATCTCTACGTGAAAAGTACAACAGAACTACATTACCCAGAAACCCTTAGCTAACTTCCGGCTGGGAAAATGAACACCAACCGACATTTGTGAGTTATCCGTTAAGACAACAGTTTTAACACGAGAAACTGATATTATATATTCAAAATATAAGTAGTTAAAGTGAACTACTCAACTTATAACACGCATATTTCAAATTTTACATTGGAGCAATGCTGGCTAGCTTGTACAGCGTTATTTGTTGAAGCGGAGCATGGTTGTAAGCTAAGAAGAAACCGTGTATTTCAGTGATCCGTTGTGACTGCCAGTCAAGTTTCGTCAAGTCACCCACACACAACGATGCTACGCCGAAAACCAACGCGACTTGAATTGAAACTGGATGACATGGACGAGTTCGAGAGTGTGAAGAAAGAGCTCGAGGTAGGTTAAATAATATTAATAACAAGGCTAAGTATTTTAGTTTAGTATTTCAGTTTACACGGTCTTTTCCAGAGTCGAAAGAAGCAGCGAGACGAGGTGGATGTGGTTGGGGTTCCAACGTCAAGCGAGATGAGCAGTGCTTCAGGTGTTGAAGGAAAGACCAGAGAGCAGATGATCCACGACCGAATTGGATACAAACCTCACCCGAAGCCAAACACGCTACCATCGTTATTCGGAAACCTTCAGTTTTGAGCTTCAAGTATGCAAATACGCCATTTTGTTCACAGTGACTTTAACCGTTTGCCTGGTTTACCAGAAACTGAGGATAACCATATGCAAACTACACATACTAGTCTCTGTTCAGGCTTTGCTGTCATTTCTCTTATTTGTTTAAGATAATAAACGATTTACATTCGTTTTTTATACAGTTCATGGAGTAAAGACCAATCCTCATCACTGAACCTTAATTTCATTCACTTACTACTAATTATACTGTAAATACAAGACAAGATATTCATATGTCATCAGTCATTCTTTTAATTGATTACAGCACTGTACATCAACTTATATAAATATGATGGGTAGCCAAATCTTGGATCATTTCCTTATTTGGCCCAGTAGTAAGGGACCACATTTCAGAGGGCAAAATACCAGTATTTTTTTTTTATTAATCAAACCCAGTGTTAAGTAAAATGACCTTAAATTACATTATAATTATAATAATGCCATTCTTACAGCATGTAAAAACACAGTATCCTGAGGAATTTAAAATATTTATTCTAAAATAACCAATGTAATTATTCATTGAGGATGCTACAGTGAATATACTTCCATGTCAAAGTACAGTACAAATCTTAACAGTAACATGTTTTTGATTGCATCTTTTTTCTGACTGACAAGGCAGATATCTTGGGGGCATGTACTAGTTTGCTAAATTCACCAGAGAAAAAAGGCACACTGCGTCAATCAGGAGTCAAAGAACCCTGAAAAACTGAAACGAGGTGAAGCACATTTCTTACAGAAAGGAATGAACAAAGCAGTCAAAAAATATGAGATCTTCAAAGTACACTACTAAAGATCATAATTACACCTCTTACTACAACATTTTTGTCTAGTTACATACAACTGTGAGGGAAAAGCAAAACAAAAAAAATGACAAGATTGTTGATCAATTGCAAACAAGTGAAAAGCATGTCGAATAGTTTACAGTTGTAGAATGTTACAAATACAAATTATAAAAAAGTAATCATAAAGGAGACACTGGCATCAGATCATCTACATTATACCATTCTCTGTGATTTCATTCAGCTCTGTAAACTAGAGTGCCAAAGCCTATCAAGTGGGATCATCTCTCTCTCTCTGTGCGCAAACAGATAAGGGATGTGATCAGGCAATTCCTAGAGGGCTGATGTCCAGCATAGTTTGGTAGTTCCCCTCCTTAAACATGGCGATTGACTGGAAAGTTGATCCAAGAGTCTTCGATGAAGAAGCTCACCAATCTTATTTAGTGAGTGGGTTTGAGGATGGAAACAACCAAACCGTGCTGGACACTGACTCTTTAGGACTGGAGTTTGAGCCCCATGCACTAGATCAGGGTGTTAAACTCTGGTCCTGGAGGCCGGTGTCTTCACAGTTTGATGAGTTTCCTCCTCAGACACACCTGGTTCAAATCACCTGATAATTGCCAGGTTTAGTAAGTATGTTTGAGGAGGGAAACTACCAAACTGTGCTGGATACCGGCCTCCAGGACCCGAGCTTGAAACCTCTGCACTAGATGGTTTAAAAGCATGATTCAGCACTGCAATGTTCTCTCTGCAACAATGGCAGGTCATTAACTTTGCCAAAATACATTACAGATGTTACAAGTACAGTCTACACCCACCCTAATTTTAGGTATGGTTTCTTGGCCAGGGGTGGGCAACTCCAGTCCCAGAGCACAGATTGGTGATTTCTCTAACCAATCAAACCTGGATCAAGGTTACTGAAGTATGTTTGAGGAGGCGAACTACCAAACTGTGCTGGACATCGGCTTTCGGAAACCGGAATTGCCCACCCCTGAGCTATGTCCATTTACAGTTAACACCTTTGTGTTTTCACACATTTTAAGGCAGGTGGTTTAATAAAATGTTCTCACATATCCCTTTATTGAAAAGGTCTGCTGACTGCGGGGAGTAGACTGGATTATACAGTACAGAACAAATGACAGTCATGGCCTTTCACATATTAGGAGGTAGACTGTAAGGCTCTGAGCACTACTTGCAGCATCAGCAGAGAGGAATGGTGTGGAAATGAAAGAGTGACTAGATACAATGATTCAAGGAAAACCTGGAACTAAGAAGACCAGAATAATGGCAACGTGGGTGCACTTTTAAGTGGGCTATGAGATGCTGGCTTTCCAATAAAATTATTTAATGAGTGTTAATAGCAAGAAAACAGACCAAAGCAGTCGGTCACCACCCCTAAGTTTGATAAATGGTATAATTCTAACACTGAAGGATTTGTCAGAGACTAAACAAAGTATGTTTGAATTTAAACACAGGACGAAAGGACGTGTTTCATATTTCCAAATGGCACAAACACATTATGGGAGGAGAGAAAACATGGCCGACTGGAAGGTTAATGACAGTGTTCTGTTATGTCCACTACTACTGCTTTCCTCCAGCTGAACAAGAAGTAGCCTGCCCCGGCTCCAGCTGCCACAGCAATGCACAGGTAACCATTGTACGTCATGAACACCAACATGAGGAAGTAGCTGACTACCACCTGGATGACATGCAGTATCGTCTGAAACAAGTGTGCCAAGCTCAGCATTCGCTGACTGAAAGTGGAGAAACAGAAGCAAAGTGTTTAAAATGGCAAATAGGACAGTGATACAACTGAAGAATCCACAATTGCACATAACTTACATATAACTTGTGTATAATGTCTTTAAAACTACATACTTTACTTTGCAAGCACAATTTTAAACAGCATGTTGGGCTTAATAACAGTATGTACAGATTGATATGAAAAAACAGAATAAATGACAAACATGAAAATTGAAATCTGCATTTAGGTCTAGGGGAAGGACAGTAAACAAAATTAGTTCTCATATGCATCAGTATATAATGAGAAACAGAAGAGCAACTGTTCATCAGGCACTAAGAATGTTGATCAGACAGAACAGTAGGGATGCCTCTCATTACAAAGACTAATGTACTTGATAATGAGTTCAGAGTTCTCTTGTCTATAGAGATGAGGAAAAAATTAACATTACATGCTTAAATGCTTGACTGTAGTTCAAGTGGTCCGGTGGCTCTGTTATGCTTAAGAGCATTTTACTATTATAGCTTGGGTCCACTTACAAAATGAACTGCAAATAAATACAAAAAGTATATTGACCTTTAGCCTTCGATCCAGGGAATCTACAGTCTTATGCAAGGCTTATGCAGGACACCCCTTGATAAATAACAGATTTTGGTGATTTTGTCATTGAAAAGATTTTAACACAGTCTCTCTAGAACATGGAAAAAATACACAATATTTTCAGCAAACATTGGTGCATAGTTACTTTTTATGGCATAAAGTGAACAAAAAAAAAACCCCAAAACTCTTCTAGAACTCTTTGGCCACAATTAGCAAAGGCATGTTTGGAGAAAAAAAACAGCCATTAAGCATGGGGGTGGATCCATCATGAGTTGGCACAGGAAACATTACACGGGTGGAGAGAAGAATGGATTCCACTAAATACCAGCAAACCTCACACAATCTGTAAAAAAGCTGAAGCTGAAAAGAGGATGAGCTTCTACAACAGGACAATGATCCTAAACATACTTCCAAATCCACCATAGACAACCTCAAGAGATGCAAGCTGAAGGTTTTGGAATGGCCATCACAGTCCCCTGATTTAAACATCATTGAAAATTTGTGGGTAGATCTTAAAAGAGCTGTGCATGTGAGACGACCATAGAGACTAAGAGTACTGATCATGTAGGGTGTCCAAACTTTTGCACAGTGCCATAATAATGTTTTTATTTTTGTTCAATTTATTGCATTAAACATAACTATGCATCAATATTTGCTGAAAATATTTTGTGTTAAAATCTTTTCAATTACAGAATCACCAAAATCTGTTATTTATGAAAGGGTGCCCAAACTTTTACATAAGACTGTATGTCATTAAAAGTTGTTCTGGTGGCTTGTAGGGGCTTTATTCAGATTTTCCAGTCTGTATCTAACTATTAAATTCCACTGGTAAAATAGTCTTATGCCTCCTGGTAACTCACCCAACGGTTTTGTGAGTTTCCATTAGTACAGTGCCATCAGCACCTGGCACTGGCATGGAGTTATAGCGCACATTGACTTGATTCCGCCTCAGCAGCACCTCTCGACCGATCTTCAGTCCTTCATAGAATGCAGCCAACAGGAACACCCCAATACAGGCACCTACCATCTCTAAAAGAAGTATCAGAAGAACAATTCACTTTCAGTATCTTCATAGAACCTACATCTGAATGCCTGAATGCTCAGGCACCTAACACAGGTCAGAACAGGTTTGTTTCTGTGTAATCCTGGAAACAGTCCAAACTATTCCCCTCAGTGGTCAATGTACAACCTGAGAATTTAATCCCCAATGTTTGAGCCTCTCTCCTCATGTTACTTAGAAGTACTTGAAGAAAAAAAGAAGAAACCCCCTGCCAAACACACACAAAGATTATATACCTTGTACAACCCCAATCCCCAATCCTATGATTAGTCTGACCACAGAACAGTTTTCCATTTTACCTCAATCCATTTTAAACAAGCTTTGGCCCAGAAAAGGTGGCAACATTTCTGGATCATGTTCATATATATGCATTTGCCCATGCAGTGATTTCAGTGTGTATTAAATCTGTATTTAATTCAGAAAAGCTGGTCTTCATAAATTTAAGCAGAAAAAAATTACTGTGAAATTGTACGTAATTTGTAGACAGTTTTTTGCAGATTGATGAACCTCTGCCAATATTTCTTTGAAGAGACTCTGCCTCTGTAAGATACTATTTAAAAAAAATATCCAAACTGAAATGTCTCTTTAGTACCGCTTACTTTTCCAGCCCTTTCTTCACTCTATTCCAACTTTTTTGAAACATGCTTTAATAATAATAGTCACACTTATATAGCGCCCTTCTCCAACCCAAGTTTGCTGTATATAAAAAAGGAATAATACTCCTTCACATTCACTAAGCAAACTTAGTTATTACTTATGTATTTTTAAACTCTAGACTAAATACATATCAGTAGTCATTGCATTATTATTCCTGTTAATATCATTGCTGCTACAGGTAGTCCCCGACTTACGATGGAAATGCGTTCCCATAACCATATCACAACTTGAACATTTCTTAAGTCGAAACATGTCATGAAACACCAAAAAGACTGAAAAAATACAGAGACAACTAAACTCTGTCAATCACTGGAGTCCAATGTATTGCACAGCATATGCAGTCACAAGAAACTTCAATTTTTACAATGTTACCCTACCTTATATATGTAGGCTGTATACTCCTACATGTCAAAATTATAATTGTCACATGACAGTAAAAAGTTTCCATTACCATTTCAGGTATCAACATCCATTGAAATCAGAACAAACTAAGAAATTCAACATCATATCAATAAATTATATTTCCATAGCAAATGGATGTTATATGATCCATTCTGTATGCCCACAAACATCAAGTGTAAAAATGTTTTTCATAAAATAAATGAAAACATTTTAAACCGATCTTCAGAAAGGGGAGACTGCTTAGAGACTGCCTGGCTTTCACTTGGTGTCCTATCACCATGGTTAACATACTAGCATTTTTACTTCAGTACTAAGTGTAATATCAAAATGTTTGCCACTAAAACATTAAAAATCTGATCAAATTTAGTTTATTTTAGAATTTTTAGATGTTAAATAACTAAATTATTCAAACATGTTCCAAAGTGAAGATTAAAACACTTTACACAACACATACCCTATTTAAATAAAAAGACAGAAGTATTAGTTATAAGTTATAAGTATATGTTAAGTTAAAAGTTTAAACTATTGTTGTAAAAAAAAAAATATATATATATAAAAAAAAAAAATATATATATATATATATAATAATTATTTTTTTTATATATATATATATATATATATTTTATTATATATTCAAAAAAATATTGAACATTCAATTTTTTGTTACACTCATACAGACTCACCTCCGGGTGTGTTGATGATCAGTCCAGCAAACAGCAGCTCTACATTTTTGCACCCAAAGTAAAAGGTCATTTGCTATAACAATGAAAGAATGAAAATATAATTAGTAACAAAAAAAGATTTAAACTGTGAATATTTTATACTAGTTTACATGTCTACTAATGTAAAACAGCAGAGATACTGTTGACATGTCTGCATCATCATTACTGACCATCATCATGCCTTCATGGTTTCCAGAACCATGACCCTCCGTGTGGTCTGCATGAATATTTGTGACCGTTGGGGAAAGCATAGTGCCATGGTCATGATGTGCATGGTCCATCTTCCTTCCTAAAGACAAGGGTGAAATCAAACCAATATAACATTACTATATATTTTCATATAACTTTTAAATGTTCTTGTTAAAACTTAGTACCAATTAAAAAGTGTAAAACTGTGAGTACTGTGTGTGATATCTATACACAGACACACACACCATTAGCAGTAGGTCCTTTAAGTCCTGTAAGATGAGAGGTGGGGCCTCCTGGATTAGACTAGTTTGACCAGCACATCTCACAGACACTCATTTAGATTGTGAGCTGGCAAATTCAGGTGCCAAGTCAACTATTTGTCATGTTCCTCAAACCATTCCTAGACCAATTCTGCAGCACATTCTCCTGCCAGAACGACCTTCTTCAGCGATCTGTGCTCCAGCAGCTCATCTGATAGGTTAGCCTTTGCCTCCCATGTGCATCCTTCCTTTAACCGCTTTTGCTAGATACTAACCACTGTGTGTTAAGAACACAATTTTTGCAGTACAGAAGGGCGCATCATCCTGTTGAAAGAGGCACTGCCAATAGGGAACACTGCTGCCATAAAGAGGTGTATGTACTTTGTAACAGTGTTTATGTAGGTGACGTGTGAAAGTGATACCCATTATGCCATTACCCAAGGTTTCCCAGCAGAACACTGGTGCAGCCAGATTGTCATCTTCTGAATGGGCAACCTGATGCCTTCTCTTCGCTAGGTAACTGACACACTTGTGCAGATAGCCACATAATGTAAAAGAACATGTGATTCATCAGAGCAGACCACCTTCCTACATTAAAACACGGTGCAGTGAACTTCTGATCTACTGTTTGTTTGATATAAAACTGTTAATAAAAATATTGAAAAAAAAGAAGAAGAAGAATATATACATTCTTCTTGGGGAAAAAACAACACAGTGCAGTTCTGATGCTCAGTTGACCATTGTAGGTGCTTTTCATTGATGACCAGTAACCAGCATAGACATTCTAACTGGTCTCCATATATAGCAGGATGCACCTCTAGCACTTTTCCAACATTAACATTTTCAGCAATGTGTGGGGTCAGAGCAGAAAGGCTAGCGTTCACTCCCCATACATCAGAAATATGTCCTCATGTTGGTGCTCATGTCCCAGTCACTGGTTCACTGGTTGCCCTTTCTGGGACCCCGTTTTAAGAGGTACTAACCCCTGTGTACTGGAAACACCACACAAGACATGCTGGTTTGTAGATGCACTGACCTATCTAGCAATTTGGCTCCAGTCAGAATAGCTCACATCAACTTTATGATCTGACTATTGACTCTTCACACGTTGCCCTTGACAGGTATTATCAAACTCTGACAAATATGAAATAAAACGTTTCCTTCCATGCAATTGACCTCATTAAGCCGCTAACCTCGCCGCTCGCCACATTGCGCAAAGTGTGTATGCATTTGTCCCTCTGTAGCTCGCCAAACTTGCACCCATGTTAGCGCTATAGAACTACAGAACGCAGTCAGTCAAGCTAACTCTGTGTGTCGGCTGCTATTGGTTGGTGGACGACACTAACATACGATGGACTGATCACTGATGCATCCTTGGTCTGCTTGGTGTCTGGATCATCAATCAACAAATGAAACCCCAATGTTTGACTGACAGCTGGTTGGTTGTTTTGTTTCCTCCGCTAGCACTCTGGTGAGCAAAAAGAGGAAATTTGCATCCATCACAGCAATAACTTGACAAAGACGCAGCAGGACATCACTGCCTGATTTCATCAGCCTGTTAGTCTTTGAGCTTTATTTATTTATTTTTTTTAAAATCTGTCACAGAAATGGGTTTCAAAGAAACGTCACTAATCCGTTTCAATAGTTCACCACCAAATTTAGGGCCCAGACCAATAGGGGCAAGCTAATGCAGTTTGACTGTAATCAAAAGTTAAAACACTAATAATTTGTTCTAGACTATTCCACTTAGCTGCCTTCCCGGATTGTAAGATTGTCTGCTTAACATTAACATAAGCCTATAAAGAAGATAAGCTAATCACCATTATGTGCCCTCAGCACCACAAACATGTCCGACATGGACTTGAATATACAAAGACCATGAACAACTACTTCAAACTGTAATCAGGAGAGACAGACAGACAGCAGCCTCTTTAGCAGTTCAGAAGGACCCTCAATAATCAAATTCATTTGCAACCCCAGGCAACACAGTCAGAAGCCATGGTCTCTATAACCTAATATGTGACCATATTTAAAACAATCGAAATCCTAATGGAGGAAAAAAAACATTTTGCTAAAGGTCTGACACAGCCTGGGGGATAGACTGCATGTCAGAGAAGACCAGCCCTGACAGTAATCAAGACATACAGAATCAATCCTACATTGACCTCACTTTGCCTGACTTGGAGAAACCCATTTGTTTCAATCAAACTCAATTATGGTTGAAAACTATCACTGAACCTTTGCAGAAGGAACAACTTTTATATTATTAGTCACACTTCTGTAAATTTCATGAAACTAAAATACAACGTCCTTAAATACAGGATCACTGTTCAAGTAAAATATAGTGAGAGTTTTCAATACATATTACATTTGGCTCAGTATAAAAGACCAATATAGTAGCATACTTATTTCAATAGAATGCATGCTTAACCCAGATGTCACATTTTAATTTCACAACGTTTCCACAAAATTCCAACAACTGAGGGACCCTCCAATGTTCAAATGTACAATTTAGTTTATATTTTTCAACACAGCTTTAAATGTTTCCACACTTGCTGATTGTGTGTGTAACAGAAAATGTCTGTAAATCTATATTTAAAATATTATACACTCCAATAGAGAAATAACTCAAACTCTTAAAAAGCTTAAACAAGTTCAACAATAAAAGATCTTTACAATAAGTGATTAAGAGCTATTAGACAACCTGCTACATGCTGCCAACTGGGACAAGCACTAATTCTGTGATAAACAAATGCAGTTTGTTTCAAACATATAGGCACACATGTACTGCTTCATGCAGCCCATTTCTTTAAACAAACAAAAACAACTTTAATGCAAGAGGTTCAACTCACCCAGTCACTTCTGCACTTCTCCCTGAAAATGAAACCGATTTTCTAAGGCTTCCTGCAAAACCTTTCAAAATATTCGACAATAATAAAACTGTATGAGCTCTTTTTAGTGTCTTTAAATACACAAGTTAAATTATGCGATGGCACTGAGAGATAATCTAGATAAAAGCACCTTGGTTCTTAGAGTGAATGCAGAATACATGACCAATTGCACTAAGCTGATTTCTCATGACTGAGCTCCTCATGTGATCCTTCTCCTGCCTCTTATTTCCTACAACAGATAACGAGCCAATCACAAGTCTTTGTCCACTCCTACTCCACAACTTGCCATGATGTCGAATACGTTTTCTCCTCTAAATTGCGGTCAAAGCAAATTCTTTGGTTCAGGTCTTTAAATCCAAAAGGTCCTTCATAATGAATTATATAATTTAAGTAGAAGCATTCAATGGTTATTTCCTCATCTCAAACAAATTATCAAAACAAAAGCCAACAATAGTGGTGAGTAT
This sequence comes from Lepidarchus adonis, assembly GCA_037576955.1. Lineage (NCBI taxonomy): Eukaryota > Metazoa > Chordata > Actinopteri > Characiformes > Lepidarchidae > Lepidarchus > Lepidarchus adonis. Next base: position 11,221 of record JBBIGC010035527.1, read on the forward strand.
ACCACAACAAAAAATGTCAATGTCTCAATAACAGGTCATGTGCCCATGAACATCAATTACAGCTTGCTAACAACGTCTCATGCTGTTCAGAAGTAGACTTATTGCCTGCTGTGGCATGGGAGCCATTGTTGAGGGGAAGGTTCTGAGGTTCTGGGGTACAGAGTTACGAGCCTCTACACACTCACTCAGTTGATCCCATAGGTTTTCTATTGGATTCAGGTCTGGAGAAAATACAGGACACTTCAATCAAGGTTCCCTAGTCTCCAGAAGCTGCTCCCTAATGACACAACCACAATCAGCTGGAGAACTGCGATCCATGAAGATGAAATTAGGAAATTGTTGTTCATGCAGGGGCACAATGACTGGATTAAAGATGTTACTCAGGTAGTATGGTTTTGTCGCTGTAGAATTCACAAAGTGTAGGGCAGTTCTGTATTGACTAGACACATCTGCCCACACTAGAACACCAACACTAACAGTGGCTGATGCATAGCACTCTCCTTGGCATCTCCAACATCGTCCGCGGTCATCATTTCTACTCGACGTGAATTGACTTATCAGAGAACAGCACTAAGGCTCACTGATCCCTCGTCCAGCGTAAATGCTCCCTGACCCGTGCAAGAAGATAACACCTGTGCCTGGTGCTGTGGTCAGGTTCCCTTGTAGGTCGTCTAGAACACAGACCACGCTGAATGGTCTGATGTTACACTTGGGTTCCTCTCACTTCCTTAAATGTGCCTGGAGTTGAGTGGCATTTATCACCCGGTTCCGCAGGGCACTGT
>JBBIGC010035537.1:0-12001 GCA_037576955.1 Lepidarchus adonis
TGTAAATCATCAGCAGAAGTTGGGAACAGCACCTGTGGGATTTGGATTAACCTTCAAGGCATCATTGACTTCCATTGCTGCAGGAAAACTTCAGCAAAAAAAAGTTCAGCAGATTCTTAATGTTTGGCCTGTTGCCTATGAAACCTACAGAATATTTGAGTGTTTGGTGACCTCAACGTTTTTTATTTAAGATGGATTTATTTAATGGAAGTGTTTAATTATTTAAACACTTATATTTGGACCATTCACAAGGTTATTCACTGTTATCACACTGCTTCAGTTACCAGTAAACACTTTGGGTTCTAAAACCAGTAGTGTACACTCCTTATATGTGGGATGTAATATATGAAACACACAAAAAACCAAATTGTTTCTACTGCAGAACATCTGCTCCTACTGAACTATATACAAAATACCGTCTTGACACTACCTGCTAACAGCACTTTATTCCCCTCTGAACGAGTGTATGAGACGCAGCAGAAAAGCAGGTGTCTGCCAAGAAAATGCCATCAAGTCAAAAACTTGTGGTTTTAAACACATTAACTCTGAGTTTACGAGCATCATGTTGTAACAGGCAGAGAAATACACAAACACACACACAGACACGCAGACACACACAGACACACACACACACACAAACATAGATTCACACACTTCCCACATTTCCTGGGTAAATTGCTGTGAGGGTTTGATTGCAGAAGAACATTAGCTCTAGAGCTCAGAAGTAGTGACCACAGGCTCACAGACTATTCCTATTCCATACAGTTGTCAGCACCGTTCTGTAAAAATGTTACTAGGTGCTTGCTCAGCAACATGTCAGTAGTATATTTTGAGGAGAACATAGCTGTCGGTACAGATGGAAAATTTTAAAAACTTTTACGCAGTTACATTGACACCAGGCAGCAAATTACCAGTAATAACCGCACACCTTCACAGGTTAATGGCTGAGTAATTAGATAATGAGCTGATAACGAGCAACAGCCCTGAGGCTTCCTTCTTCAGAGCTGAGGAGAGGAGGATCGCTCAGAGGGGAATGAGGGGTATGGCTGACACTAAATTTAACCAGCGGAGGAGAGTCAGTAACCATGTAAATCTATTCGACATAACAGCCAATCGTAATCAGCATTAGAGGCAATAAGCTCCTGATTGAAGGAGAAGTCTCACGTATTGATCTGCACATTACTGTCCAGCAGACAGACTGAACAAGTGTGAAACACACACACACACACACACACACACACACACACACACACACACACACACACACACACACACACACACACACAATAAACACACTGAGCCTTGAAGATCCATCAAATTTACAAAGACGTCACCACGGCCATGTCATGCTTCCAAAATCGACACTCGGCCAATGTTTACCATCAATCTGAGATCTGCTTCCCTAAGATAAACTACTGCCAACTGACTTCATCTAAACTGCAGGACTTTTACAAAGTCTCCTGATGTTCTTATCATTTTAAGGTTCCTGTGTAAGAAATTCTATACTTTATACACCAATCAGCCATAACATTAACACCACTGCTTTCTGAAATGATTGAAGATCTATTTACACCTGTAGCACCTGTCAGGGTGGGATTTATTAGGCAGCAAATGAAAAGTCAAGTTGATGCACTGGAAGTAGGAGGAAGGAGCCACTTAGACAAGGTCAACATGGGATTGTCCTCAATGCTCTAATGAGAACCTACTCCATTGACAAACAGTCATGATGGAGAACATGACTGGGAAAGGCTGCCGTCTATCATCGTATGTCTTTAAATCGTACTCTAGATGATGATAATAATCATACTAATCATAATAATACAATTTTCAAACTTCTCATTTGTTTCAGGTCTTGGGGAAATTAGACCCAATGCCAGTTGACTGTGGTCCCAATGCAGGGTTAAGCCTGGACAGTAGGCCAACCATTAAAGGGAAACACAGATACAGATTACCATTCACACACACACACACACACACACACACACACGCGCACACGCGCGCACGCGCGCGCGCACGCACGCACGCACGCACGCACACAAACACACATACACACACACCTACCTGTGGGCAGTTTAGAGTAGCCAGTCAACCTATACCACAAGCTTTCAGTGGGACCGTGGGAGGAAACAGGAGCACCCGGAGGAAACCCACACAAACACAGGGAGAACCTATTCACTCCACACACCTGTAGTTGACCCAGCGATGGAACCCAGAACCTTCTTGCTGTGAGGAGACAGAGGTAAACACAGCACTACTGTATATATAGAAAGATTTTATTTATTTATTTATTTTTTTGCAAAAAAATATTACACCTTTCACAATCACAAAGTGCAAGATTAGGAAGAGCTTTGATATTGAGAAACTATATTTTAAGCCTGAGACTGAACTGGTAAGCAGTTTACTTGAGAGGGGATGGATGTTGTGTAGCCTCAAGGTTCTGAATGCACTGGAGCTTTTGTAGAGACTGAGAAGAAAGACCAATAAAGAGGAAGTCTGATCAATACGAGACAGAAAACCAGAAAGGACCATATCAAGAATGTTAGTGAACAGTGAGAAGATTTTATTTTAGCTCAAGAAGAAGAAAGAAGAAGAGGAAGAAAGGAGAGACGGTGAAGATCTAGATATGGTGAACAGATTGTGGCCACTTGGATCAACAAAAGAGGATCCATCTGAGAATATCTTCAGATATAATCATGTCTTTCTACAAACGAATGTCAGCACTGTCCATGGAGTGGTTTGGTTTTGCCAAAGACTTTCAGAGAACGTTGGATGAAAAGAAAAGATACAGATAATGAATGAAAAGGCTGGTCATATGCAGGCCAATCCAGAGCATCATTGGAAGTTTCATTTATCATTAAGTCATATTTAACTTTGGCACTAATATGTTTGTTTGGCAATCTCCTCATGACGAAAAATAACCCAACAAACCCAACAAGTGAGCAGCACTCTCTCTCTCCAGCTATCCAAACACAAGCCAAGGCCTCCCTGATGCACTATGTCACCGTTCTTGTTTTGCAGAGTAAATTACATACAGTGCTTATCATCAGAGCCAAACACTGCCATTAGCTGGGACCTGTAGACACCTGACGCCAGGAAACACCTGCTGAGAGGACGTACATGCTTTATGATGACCTGGAAGACACACGGTCATATGACACACGGCCAATACACCAGCGCTGGCTACTTCTCTCCTTATCGCAGTGAGACTTCGCTGGGACGCGATCTTTGATTCCAGGTCACCACAATGAACTTCAGCTTCATTTAACTTACTTCAGCATTTGGAATAGTTGGAGAGCACAGTGGATAACATCACAGTGCTGTGTGCTTGAGTTTGGGCTTCAAATCCACACTCAGGAAACATTTTCAGCATTATGTATGGTGTCCATTCATCCAAGGTTCACAGATGCATGTGGAGAGTGTGGTCTGATCCCAAAGAGCAGCTCCTGTTAATGTTGAATGTTGAAATGTTAATGCTGCTCTGATAGAAAGGGTCAGAACAACGTGCACCACAGTCAGAGCTGTTTCAGCATCATGAGGGGATCTACTCACTATTAGTCACTATGGCTGATCAGTGTATATTCAGCTTTTGGGAGTTTAGCACAGCGCTGCCATGTGAGTGTGCAGGTTTTGTTCATTTGCTTAGTCCCTCTCCATACATTTATCTGAATCAAGCATTTGTCCAATGTCTGTGTTGTCAGGTGAGTGTGAATTGAACGTCAACTGTTTTTTCTTCTGGTTGGAATGAATTAGAGACAAAACAGGCTTTTGGGGCTCACATTCAGATGGCTTTAAAACATTTGTGGCATGCAGCTATGTCTTGGTCGCAGTTTCTCCTGAAATCTTGAAGAGCACAAAGAGGGGGCGATGTATCTCTGCTTACATCACAGTATCAGGAGGATCTTTAACATAAAGATGACAAGGTCCAGCAAAAGACAATTTACTGCCCCCACAGGTCAACACACATTACAGTTTGAACTGAGTCATTACTGCCCCCTCTGGTCAACACACAACATTACAGTTTGAACTGCCTCATTACTGACCCCACAGGTAAACACAAAACATTACAGTCTGGACTGAATCATTTCTGCCCCCACAGGTAAACACACAACATTACAGTCTGGACTGAATCATTACTGCCTTAGTGGTCCCCCGAGCCAGGACTTGAACCTGTACATTTCTGATTAAAATGGCAAGGACCACTAGGACACCACTGCCCACATCATTCTGCAATGTCAAACTGTAGTACAAGCAGAATAAATGGAAATTATACTGTAAATTATGTAGAAAACAATGTATGTCATATAATAGGTAGGATTAACTAAAGATTAGCTAAAATTTCAGCACCATATGCATAAAAAATATGCCTTGATATGACTTCTCTATAAGTCCTCTGCCACATTGTGTGCCTTCTGATGTCAAGGGGATGGTCAGAATTATGGCCAAAGCTTATACAAACTTCATACACTTGCAGTAGAGTTTCTGTGGATTTCCTAGAGAAACAAGCAGTATGAATTGGCGGTAGGCTTTAGTTAAGGGCTAAAACAGGGGCTGAAGAAGTGTTCCAGCAGGAAACAGCCCTGATAGGGACTGCAACCGTGCTGTAAAAGAGCAGACACACTGGCTCCATGTCGCTCCACCTCTGTCTCTTATCTCCCCTGACATAGTATTTACCTACAGCATTGCGTCATCAGTGAGGCTGGCATCATTAATAACATATATGCTACAGTTTATGAAGCGCTTTCACCATAACATTAAGACCACCTAATACTGAATATTTCCCCCTTATGATCATCCATAACATTAAGACCACCTGCTTAATATTGAGTAGATCCCCTCATGCTGTTGAAACAGTTCTGACTGTGGTGCACTGTGTGTCTGACCTCTTTCTATCAGAGCAGCATTAACATTTTATACAACAGGAGCTTTGGGATCACACTACACTCCCCACATGCATCAGTGAACCTTGGGGCTGCTGTTCTGCAGATGCTCTAACCATCACAATAAGGCCCTCAGATCCTAATGCTCCTACTTCTAGCACATGCACATTGGCTTCAAGAACTGACCGTTTACTTGCTGTCTAATATATTCCATCCCCTGACAGGTCCCACTGCAATTAAATAATTAGAGGTAATGTACTTCACGTCACCTGGTGGTGGTCTTAATGTTATGGCTGATTAGTGTAGGTCCATATGGTGTTGGGCTGTCCAGGCTCTCCCATCTCCCAGTAAGCTGTTCAAAGCTGACGCTACCACAACCTCACACCTGCAGTTTGTATGTGCTGTTATTGGTTATCAGCAGCAAACCGACCGTTATTTTTAATTTGGCTGTTGCACAAAAATAAATAAATTAGTCTGACCAGGTGACACCTGTATAATCTCCAGCTGATCTTTGCTTTTAGCCACAGTCTCAAAATCTTGAAATGTTCCAGAGCAAATGTATAAAAGGACTGTGATGAAAACACAGATCAACAGATTCCCAAACAATTGAATGTGCAATTTGTTCAGTTTTGCCTTTAATGTTTTCTATCAGCCAAAACATGCATGAGACATTGTTCTAGCAGAGTTTGGAGAAGTTTTGACTCTAAAACTAAAGCTCTGCTTGTGTTGGTATCTGGTTCCATTCACCACCACTGTAAAGAAAACCCATTGTGAACCAGTTCCCACCAAACCCACTCTGGACACTGTATTATGGCGGAATTTTGGAAAAGTGGTGGAAATCCTTGTTAAGATAAGGTTCAAGTCCCAGACCAGGTTCCACTGAGGAACCCTTGAGCAATATACCATCCTCCTTCACTGCACCCTGGGTGCTGTTGATAGCAGCCCACTGCTCCATGTGTGAATGGGTTTAAGGTCACATTTCATTGTGGTGCACTTTGCGGGATGGGGTGTGTTCACATATGGTCTCTTGCACTTAACAAGTACAGCTGTATTCCTGCTCTCTTGGGCATATACTATTTCACTTCTCCACTACTGCAGATAACTGAGAACAGAAGGTCTGGGCATTACTGGATGTCATAAAATAATCTTGTCACTTGTATTTGAAGGCTAAAACAGTAATTGTTCATGCGATTCATCACTGCCCTAGAACTAGTTGCAAATGGTCACTGCTGGTGCACAATAATTGAAATATAGAAACTCCACCCTCAATATTCCAATATTTGATCAATTTCAGGATATTCTCACAAACTTTTGACCAATTTCAGGAGATTTGTACAACTGCACACTATATGACCAATTTCAGGATGTTCATTAATTTCATAATGTCCACACACACATTCAGATAACTTTAGAACATTCACATGAAGTTCGAATGGCACAAATATTCGATTCATTTCAAGATGTCTATGCACATATTTAATTAATTTCACAATGTCTGCACAAGCATCTGATTATTCTTTTCCATTATTGCACTTTCCCAGTTCTGACTCTAGAGTTTGTAAACACAGTGCTCTCAAACTCAAACCACACTCATGGAATCTTACCAGCTTCTCCATGTCCACATTTCAACCAATCAAATGGCAGTGAGGCAGACAGCCCGGTTGTGGTTGGAGACTCCATGCTTTCAGGCCACCTCAGGGTTCCAGGTCTATTAGACGGTTTGCTTCCTTTGGTGGTGCAGTTCCTAGAGACAAAGGGAAAGGACCGTAAAAATACTCAGGTACTGTCCACCTCCGACCACCGGGTCAAACACACCACACCTCCAATCACATGGACTGAAGACTGAAGATGTGCTGAACAACTAGTGGAACAGTGTGAGGCTTGCATGATGATTTATCTGCTGGATGTTCTTGAGACCAAATGTGCAGACAGCACCTGGCCCACTCGATGCATCGTTTCCTGACCTCCATTAGTCTTCATTCTCTGCTTTGGTGATTATTCTCAGTAATGGGGCTTGTGTGTACTGTATGTGTGTGAGCAGCAGCGCCAGAGTGCAGGTCTGGTGACCACTTCACTCTCCTACATTGATGAAGCTCTGGACTGAATTCATTCAGGTATTAACAGTGGTATCAGGTGTGTACATATATATTTGTGTGTGTATGTGACCTGTCTGCGGTCTGCGGCCTGCTGTGGGATCTTACAGCACTGTGTAAGTGCTAATGGTCGAGTAATAATTAGTATAAGTTGTTCGTATTTAAAGATGGTTATGGTGCAATGGCTGCTCTCGATGATCATGGGCTGAAGGTGTGGAATAACAATACGTTCAGCATTACCAGTGTTGGGAAATGGAACCAGCTGTCTAGTTCCTGTAAAAGCTCCCTTACAAAAGTTCTTCTATTCTTACTTTTTCTCTCTGTTCAGTCTTCAGCTTTCTTGGGCAAAGCAGCTGCAAACATTTTTGACTTTTTCTCATCGTCCACTCACACAGGACGCCGCCTCTTTGCAAAGTTTCTTCTGGAAAGTCTGAAACTCGTTACAGTAATCAGCTCCCACCTCCTTGGGCCCGGGCTCCTGCGAGACTGATCAGGTTCACTCCAGTTCTTAATCACACCTTGTTTCCAAGGTAACGGGCAACGGTTGGGGAAGAAGAAGCATGCTGGGTAATAAAGTTTCAGTCGTCCTTAGTCAGCATGATGAAGGCTAACGACCTCATAAATGAACGTCCTTCTTTCGGGGCCAGGAGCTTCACATAATTGGTATATTTAACAAAATTAGTACCTGCTTCCCTCTCTCACTTTCTCTCCTCCATTTTTTCCTTTACACTCTCTCTCCCTCATTCTCTTTTGGTCTCACTTTCTCTCCCCTACTTCTCACTCCTTCTCTCATCCCCTGTGTCTTTTTTTGTGAGTCATTTTCTTCCAGGCTCACTTTCTTTGTCTCTTTGTCTCTGTCTCTCTCTATGAATTCACGAGTGTCTGGTGGAGTGAGTTGTTGGAGGTCAGGTGAAGGTTGAGGGAAGTTTGTGCTATTTATTTGAGCCTCCAGGATGCTTTAGTTTTGTTCCTGAACAAGATAAACAATGTTACTGTCCTGGTAGAGTGCTCTTTGGGAGCTCTTTCTGAACAGAGAAGACTGTTTTAGTGATTCAGAAAGCTCCACTTGGCGCCAACTGCTCCAACATTTGGTTTCCTTCAAGTGGAAAGTTGTCGTGCTATGGTGCTTAAAAATGATATAGGTTAGAACTGACGGCTTTGATCACGAAGACCATGAAATGTTTTGGCTGTGGGATGGAGAGGCATTTGGTTCGCAGATGCCCTGGAAAAGCCAGGGAGGTTCAATCACAGTCAGGCCAGGATGAGCCTCCTCAGGCTGGCAAAGCACTGGCCCTAAGACACTAAGGCTCAGGCAGCTTTACCTGAGCTGGTCATACTGTGGGGATCCCGATGGGATAGTTGACTCCAGGACAGCTGGGAATTAATGGTTTAGGGAGCGAGTGGACAGTGTGGGTGTGATTTTTCACAGTGATGTGAATCCAAAATGTTGAGAACACTCTTATCTCAGGGTGACAACATCATGGAGAGTGTATCGGAATGTGACTCCAAGAGAAATGTAAGAAGGGGGAATTGTGGGACTGTTTTTGTGGTCTACTAAAGGACTGATGAGCCATTGGGCCTTGTAGGTAACCTCCCATAGAACTAGGCTACCTCTGTTTCCTTGCATCTTGACTGTTTTTCCTCAGTTCTTTGATCATATCTTCCCTTATTATAATGGTGCCCTGTTTGAACTGCTGAGAACTAAATGGATGGACATTGCCCTGGAGCTGGAGACTCCCAGTGACTAGCTGAATGAAGTAGACTAGAAGAGGGAATGGGGGGCAGAGTGGTGATGAGCCATGGGAGCACCTCTAACATTGGGGTTGCTCTGCTTCTTGTTGTTGAGCACAGTTTGAGTGTTACTGTCAGGGCTTGAGAATCTGTCCTTGGTTTTTATTTGTGTCTATGCTCCTATGCAGCCTGGGAAAATGTACATCTTTCTAGGATAAACTCAGTTGCCAGAGCGCAGTGTGATTTTAAGCATTTTCTGGTGCTGAGGTGTGATTTTAACTGCACAGACTCTAGGCATGTTTTCAACAGTTTGATTTTATCCAATGATCCAGCTGAAGTGGGGCACACTCATCGGTGTGTCATGTTTGTAACGTTCTTCATGGCTACGCTGCATAGGTTCCACTGTTTTAAATACCTCTTGCAGTTTTTTTTTAATTTAGATTTAGATATTGGTTTCACAGACTGTGTAGCTTCTGGTAGAATTTCATGATTACTGCACTTGTAAATAATTTGAATATGATTTCCTGGTTTAATATTTTTTGGGACAATTGGAGGACACATAAGAAGGATTTTAAGTCTCTTTATTAATAGTAGGATTTGGGGAAGACTCAGATCCAGCTATTTTGCCAACAGTACACACTCAGTGTCAGGTCCAGCTTTCTTAACACCATTTCAAATTTGGAGGCAGATATTTTGAGCCTTCATGAAGTGGTTGGTTCGGCCAACAGTTTTGCCCAGACACTTTCTGACAAGAAAGCTACGTTAGCTGATCTGCTGAATGGAGTGTTTTTTCCTCAAATTTTGGCCTGGAGCAGAAGAATGGACACAGCAGGTTCGTTCATTGACTCTGCTCTGGCCTATGGTCAGGTACTTACAGTACACCTTCGAGTGAGATCCAGAGAAGAGTGATTGAGTTCTTTACTCCAATGACTTCAGCATTCCAAAAGTACTAGGAGGGTCACCTGAGCTGATCAACAGTTGCTGGGAGAGCTTCGGATGGCACTGAACGGCATGGCAAGTGGGATGGCTCCAGGTATCGTTGGTCTCCCAGTATAATTTGGGAAAGTGTTGTGGGTTGGGCTTCAGTTTGAATTTCTTGATGTTCTCAGTGACAGCTTATTCCCTATTCAATTATCATTGAGGTGAAGAAGAGCAGTCAGGACCCACAAAGGCAAACTTAGTGAGACAAATGACTGTGATCTATGACAAAGATTCTCTTGACTAGGAGTGACAGGACAGTCCATTAATGTAAATCAAGTCTATTGTGTTCCTAGCCAATTCATTGGCAATATATTTGACATAAATATTTGTGTTGTACTTTTGGTGATTTCAGCTTCTCACCCAGTTTTGTGGTGATGTTAAAGGTGCTCCACAGTGACACTGAGTGTATCCATTTTCCACAGAAACATTAGGCAGGGCTGTGCCATGTCAGGAAAGTTTGATAGCATAATGAACCCATGCTTCACAGGCTTAGGAAACTTCCTGGAGGGGTGCAAATCACTGAGGGGCTTCCGTGTTTTTATTTCTCAGCCTATGCAGCAGATGGTTGAAATATGTAACTGGACAAAGGAATATTGAGATCGTAACTGACTGGTGAGAGATTTTAGGTACATGAACTGTCAGTGCACCACAGTGAAACGTGAGCTCTGCACTTAACCCATCCACACATGGAGGAGCAGCAGCTATCAACAGGGAGCATTCCTCAGTGGAGAGAGAGATGGACACTGGAAAAGACTGATGTGTGTTTGTCGTTTATGGGTTGGTCCACGCTCAGATGAAGACAGACTCCAGAGTCATGTGTTCTGTTGGTTTTGAGGAGGTATGGAGTGATCATGCTGCTCCGTGTTCTGGTACTAATGACAGGTTTTCTCCCCTCACTCCTTTTCTTCTCTTTTTCTCACCTCACTCCTTCACTCATTTTTTCTCCCGTCACTCCTCAAGCCTGTTTTTCTCCCCTCACTACTTCTCTTCTGTTTTTCTCCCCTCACTCCCTCACTCTTTTGCTCCCCTAACTCCTTCACTCCTCCTTTTCTCACCTCACGCCTCCACTCTGCTTTTGCTTACCACATTCCTTCACTTCGCTTTTTCCATTCACTCCTTCACTTGGCTTTTTCCCTCCTCACTCTTTCACTACCCTTTTTCTCCCCTCACTCCCTCACGCCTCTCTTTTTCTCTCCTCACTCCCTCTATTTTCTCCCTTCACAGCTTCTCCATCTCCACTTTCTCACCCCCTCTCCTTTTCTTTCACTTGTCCCTTTCTCTTCTTCTCCCATTTCTCTTTCACCCTTTCGTTCTCCATTTCTAGCTCACCCCATCTTTCACTTGTCCCTTTCTCTTCTTCTCCCATTTCTCTCTCACCCTTTCGTTCTCCATTTCTAGCTCACCCCATCTTCTTCCTTTTGTGCAGATGGGTTGTTCCCCTTCCTGTCCTCCTGTCGTTTTTCTTTATTACTCCTGCTTTGTCTCCATCAGCCCAGAGTGCTGTACTTCTCCCCATTTTCCCTCTCTCTCCCTTGCTCTTCCTTTCACTTCTTTTCTCTCTGTCCCTCCCTGCTCTCAATCATTCAATTTGTCCTGCTTTACCTCCAGCACAAAACATTCTCCTTCCATCCATCACACTGCACTCGTCCACTCCTGTGTCAGAAGCTTTCTCCCTCTCTCCATCGCTCTATCCAGCTCCCTCATTCTCAGTCTCATTCTTTCTCTAAAAAACATTTTCCATTCTCTCCTACTCTCTCACATTTTCGCTTTCTACTAATTCTGTAGTCTTCTTTCCATTTTCTTCTTTCTCTCATTCACTCTCTTATATATTTTCCATTTTCTCATTTTAAAAAAATGTAGCTTCTTTTTAAGTGGGATAACGTGCAGAACCAGTGGCTGCTAAATAAAATACTTTTTTACCCCACTGTAGACATTATGCTGCCCCCTGCTGGAACCAGCCCTCCATAGACATTAGACCTGTGGTCAATAAAAAGAGCTAAAAGTTAACATTTTTCACTCTGTTGACAGTGGCTCTAAATCTGATGTACCTCTTTATCTTTACCTACTTTTTGCTATGCAGTTTTATCTGTCTGTAGTGTTTTTATTTATGCAATTTTTATTTCCTGTAACTTGATTTTATTCCCAATTTTAAAGCTTTCTTTTCTTTATGCTTCTTTCATCTGTGTAAAGCACATTGAATGGCCTCTGTATGATAGTGTACAATAGAAGCAAACTTGCCTTCTTTTTTTTTGTCCTGTTCTGACAGTTAGGCAAGCAGCATGGTAATTCTGTTGCCTGGGGTGTCAGTGCAGTTTTGTT
>JBBIGC010035547.1:0-12000 GCA_037576955.1 Lepidarchus adonis
TTGATGATTATATTGAGGATGAGGATGTTAATGATGATTATATTGAGGATGATGATTATATTCAGGATGAGGATGTTGATGTTAATTATATTGAGGATGATTATATTGAGGATGAGGATGTTGATGTCGATTATATTGAGGGTGATGATGATGTTGATGATGATTATATTGATTATGATGATTATGATGATATTGATGATGATGAATGCAGTACAGATTGATAATGAAGATGTCTCTCGTGATGGAGTTTCCAGCCAAGTTGGCCTTCATCTCTATGAGCTCCTCTGCTGCTGTTGTTGTAGAGTTCCTCTCTCTGCTCTCCCCACGTCTGACCTCCAAAGCCTTCACAAGGTAAAGCTGCAGTGAAAATGATTTTCTTCCATTAACAACACTTTTTCTATCAAAATCTTCTCTCCATGAGCTTTTTTCTGTTTCTGTAGATGAGTTCAGGCTTTTTATTGTTACCCAGTAACACACTAGTAATAAGTGTTTGTAGATTTTTAAAAAATGTGTACATTTTATATTAAAGAGGGTGAAATGGCTTGTTTCCAATGGATGTAGTAAATTTTTCACATAATTAAGTGGGGCCGAGTCTGTTTAATGATCTGCATACAGTCGCAGGGTTGAAATCTATTCTAAGCCTGAGCAGGAGCCGGTGTAGTGATCCCGGTCCCAGAGGAAAGGGATAACGTGGTCCGAGCTCTTTGTCTTTGTTAGTACTCTGGCAGCAGCATGTGGAACATGGTGCAGTGGTCTAATGGATTTTTTGGGCAGGCCAGTAATAAAGCCATTATAGTTACGCAGCCTGCTGGAGATAAAGGTCTGAATGAGTTTTAATAGCCTTTCTACAGTCAGGTGATAAAAAGCTGAATCTTTTATGGATTGAATATGGCCATTAACGTTCTGGGTCATTTTGGACTCCCAGGGTTGGGATTGGTGGTGTAGTGTTTAGGGCCTAGGAGCTGACATAAGCAATAACTTACATTTGTGTCCAGTTATTGATGAGCTTAGTGCATTTACACAAACAACCACCAGGGTGGTGTAATTAGTAAGACCACATAAAGTGTCCCACAGCGAAATGTGATTTTTAACCCCTCCACATGTGGAGCAACAGCACCTTCCTCAGGGGTTATTAAAGTTCAGAATTTCAATAGCTATCTTTGATGGTCAACCTCTTCTGGGCAGAGAAACAATGGTCCTGAATCTTCTCCATTTGTGCACAATCTGTCTGACTGTTGATTGCTGGAGTCCAAGCTCTATTGAGATGCTCTGGTAATGTTTTTCTAGCTTTATGGGCATCAACAACTCTTTTTCTGAGCTCCTCAGACATCTGCTTTGTTGGAACGATGATATACATCCACAGATATGTGTGATGAGGCTTTGCTGGGTCTCCCACTCACACCTGATCTCATCCCACTGACAGAAAACACCAGACTCTGATTTCATCTTCACATTATTATAAGGGTTCACTTACTTTTGCCACATGCAGATATGTTTTTTGGATCATTTTTTCAATACATGACCAAATACAACACTTTTTGTTTTACTAGGTTTTCTTCAACTTTAACTTAAAAGGGTTCACAAACTTTCAAGCAACACTGTATATTGCTCCCTGGCTGCAGCATTAATGCTGAGGTTGCACTGCTGGGTTCCTCCGTGGGGGTTTATGCTTATAGAACCCAGTGCGTGTGCAGATCATTTCATGCTCTGTCACTGCCTCGAGCTGATGACCACGGGTTCTGCCCAGTGTGGGTTGGGACCGTCCCGCTGGGAGAGAGGGAAGGGCAGGAGGGAAGAGGGTGAAATCTTGAACCCTAGAGCAGGAGAAACAATGAGAGAAGATCACGAAAGGGATGGAGCAACTCGACTGCAGAGCCGCAGAGGGAGGTCGGGGGTCGCCATCGAGCGAGGCAGCAGCCCACCCGCTAACAACCAGTCTCTCGGTGTGGAGGCGGCGCTGGCTTTGCTCCGCACCCACCAGCAACTTTCATTTCAGTTTTGGTGTTCGGGAAAAGCAGCATTTTCATTATTTTCTTGAGTTAAGAAATGAATCTACTGTGAAAAGTTTCAAAGTATACTGATCAACCCCACCACAGCTTCCTGCCCCCATCCACCAACCCCCAGCTCCCAAACCCAACCCCCAGCCTCCACCTTTCAAACCCAACATCCAGCCCCCAGCTTCCAAACCCATCCTCCAACCCCCTGCTTCCAGCACCAACCCCCAACCCCCTGCTTCCAGCTTCCAGCTCCCAACCCCCTGCTTCTAGCTTCCAGCTCCCAATCCCCAGCTTCCAACCCCCAGCCCCCAGCTTCCAAACTCAACCCCCAGCCCCCTGCTTCCAGCTCCCAACCCCCTGCTCCCTGTTTCCATCTCCTAGCCCCAGGCTCAGCATCAGAGGGCCAGGAAGTGGACCAATGTCCACACAGGCAAAGCATCCAGGAACAAGGTACAGGAACAATCAAGCATTTTACGGAAGTGAGTGCTGCTATAAAGACCGACACACTTCTTCTTAGTCTGTAAAGCAACATGAACTGGAAATTAAAATGTAATTCTGAATTGGCAGTTACAGGCTGATTGAACGAGTCTGGTACTTGTAGGTGTTGAGGTGGGAGGAGTAGCTGAGTCTTTAAGCGCTTCCTGAAAACAGCGAGGGACCACGACGGGAGGCCATGGCAGGGAGCCGAGCAGCGGCGTTACGTGGGCAAAATCTGCCAGAATCATTCAATATGTAGTACGCAAATCAGCCAAATTATTAAGACCACCTGCCTAATAATAAGTAGGTCACCTCATGCATGACTGTGGTCTACTGTGTGTTCTGACCCCTTTCTATCAGAGCCAGCGTTAGCATTTTGGAAAGGAGCTCCATTCTGGAAGCATTATGTGCCCCTGACCTGGTCTCCAGTGTCTTCCTTTTGATTGGTACCTTCCACTGCACACCTGGCACCGCCATCGACTCTGGTTCACTCATTTTCCCATACAAGCTAGAAGCTCCACTGCACCTCCCATAAACCTGCATCAGGTAGGAATTCAGCACCGTGTTAGAGATGCAGCATGCAAAGCCCTCGTAGATCACGTTTCCCCAAAGAAATGTTCAGAAAGTTTCTTGTATTTCTGTAATCTAAAGCAAATCTAAACTTATTTCCTCACACAGCCAGGTGGTGCACTAGATAAATCACCGTCTCCGAACTCCCCAGCATATTACGGGCCTCCACACACCGCAGTGCATTTCCGTTATTGGCACCATCCCTGTGAACGCAGGTTCATTCCACAGAAGCCGGAGTAAATCAAGCAGATGACATTAAACTCTTGCTCAGAGTTGTACACTGTATCTACGGGGAGTGTTCAGTGTTTCTGCTTGAGCGGGAGGTTCAGCGCTGAGGCTTAGGCTCATTACGGCCACTGCGGCGTCTCTCCACCCCCTCATTACAGCTGAAAGGAAAGCAGAACATCCTAAAACCACTTTCTCCTTACAGTGCTCTTGTTGCGTTTCGCAATTTTGATGTGATGAGATGATGTGCTGGAAGCAGGAGAGTGAGGATCTGAGGTCTTATTGTGATGGAGCTTCTCCAGAACAGCAGGTGGTGTGGAGTGTTCCAGCTCTGCAGTAGTTAGTACCTACAGTGATCAAATTGTTGATGCTGGTCTGATAGAAAGGGGTCAGAACACCACAGTCAGAGAACACGAGGGAGATGGTGTTAATGTTATGGCTGATTGGTGAAATGTATTTTATACTATTATACGTCTCTCCACAACGCAGACAAACAATCCACTGAATTTGAATGGGAAGGTGTTCCAAACGTGCGGCATTATTTTTTTATATGGCCAACTGAAGGTGAAAAACGCCTGTTGCCATGGGAACAGATTAGCGGTTTCATATCACAAGCCATTAGCGCAGTTAGCAAACATGGACAATGGTTTTGGTATAAATGTTAATGTTTTGGGTGAATATGGGACGTTGGAGTGCTGGGTACAGGACAGAGTGCTGCTCAGGCCTCTTATTTCTGTCCAAACTCGACCCACGTCCGACAGAGCAGCGACCAAACCCGACCCGACCTGAAATCCACCCGAACCTGATTGGAATTTTAATATTTGGTCGAAATAGCCACTTCTAAGTGATTATAATGATTCTCTCTTAGATAATTAGTGTATTCTGTCTTTATTAAACAACTGTTAAAAGAATAGATTCTCAATGATTCATTGAAAATTAAATTCAAGACAAAACTTCTTTTCATGAACATTTTAAATGAACAATTATTTAAAAGAGGATGATTACATAATCCACACTGGAGTTGTGTAAAAGAGGAGCATCAACACTGGAGGCTTCAGCGCCGTCTTCCTTTCATCAACTGTTCTTCCAGCAGCTGAAGTTGCGTTTGCTACTGCTGGAGAGATTTTTTTGTGCTGACGTGACCGAACCCGAACCCGAACCCGAACCCGAGTAACATTTTGAAATATTTGTCCGAACTCGACCGACCCGTCGTGTCCCGTTGGGAAGCCCGGCTCTAGTACAGGCCCAATTTAAAAACCAGGAAAAGGAGGAAAGTTTTGTGGGAAGAAAAAGCAGAGTTAGCGCGTTGCTAAGCAATGACCATAGCATTATAAAGAACTATTTTTTCAGTGCAAGACACAAAACTATATATCTTTAAGCGCATGAAGCAAAACTGCAACAAAATGGATGAATATTAATACTTAGAAAAAGTATAATAAGTGGGATTATGTATTGTGTGATGGCCATTATGGGAAAATAAATCCCTTTGGAGCGGAAGAAGCCCCGTCTGGATTTTTTTAATGGTCGTCACACAAACCATTATCCATTACTTAACTGGTGTGATGCTTCCACGCTACTCCTTACACGTGATGTACGATTCTAATCAAGGGCTTGAATGGGCTCATTATGCAAACCGTATGCAAATTCAGGTGCATTTACACACACACAAGTGTAGAGAAGAGGGAATCTGGGGACACTCCCATGTGAAAAGGCTGTTTCTGATGATATGCAACCCCGGCGGCTGGGGATGGAGGTGGTGGAGGTGTATCTTTGTTCATTTCTTGTAATAAACAGGTGAAATAAGAGCGCTGGGGGAAGACGGGTGCGCGTTTGTCCTTGGACTTTAATGAATTGTGGTCATTTTCAGGAGGCTCGTAGCTGCTTCAGCACTCACTGCCTGCAGAAGCAGGGAACCCAGGAGCCTCTTTAAGGCGTTTCGCTGACATTATGATGAATAGAGGTGCACTGTGGGACAAGGGAGGGCTCCTCATGTGGGAAAAGGGAGGGCTCCTCGTGTGGCGCAGGCCCAGACAAAACAAGTCGGCTCCGCAATCAAGCCAAGTAATTAGTGCTCTGGCTTTTTTTTTCTGCTGACTATCCCTCTTCTGCACACTTTCTGCTGTGTGAGGGCTATTCTAATGCCATACTCAGCCAATAGGAGAGACCCTACTACCCAGCATGTGGGTCTGAGTGTGTGTTTGGGAGAACGTTTGATGCACAACTGCTGAGGCCGTGGTGAATCAGGAGGTGGGACAATTGCACGGTGCACTGAGGCTGCTGTATCTCGCACCCATCTCCCTCTAATGAAATATTGAAGGAGCTTGGTGAATACTGATATGCAGGTTTAGAGCGAGTGTGTGCTCCTGCAGAGGCTACTGTCAGCACTGATTTGACCCATGGACGACCACACTGCCCAGTTTTTCTTGCTCATTTAATCAGTTTGAAAGTGAGCAACCAAAAAACAAACAAAACAAAACAAAAAACCTGGTAAAACAAAAGCTTTCCTAGATCAGAGGAAATAAATGGCGCCCTAAACGTTATTGAGTCGTGTTCTTCTAATGTTCTGCTCATTTTCTCACCTTTTCCTCCACATTGTGATCTCCATATACAGTACTACTTCCTGCTCTACAGTACTGTACTAATACTGCATAATAATGTATTTATAGTAAACAATTTAAACAATTAACTACTTAAATTACCAGTAAACACTGAAAACACTAGTGGTTGTAAAACCTTTGACTGATATACTTGGTTCAGCTTAAAGGAGTAGTTCAGTTATATATCAACATTTAAAAAAAACAACCTTCATTCATTATGAAAAAAATAACTGCAAAACTTTAATAATGTCTAACTATTGTTAGGATAATTATAGTATGGAGTTTTATAAAGTTTTAAAAACTTTGTAAAAGTAAAAACAATAGCTAAAATCCAAGAAAAGAAAATTCAGTAAATTATGGCTGTTTTTCGATCATTTCAAAAAACAGATTTTAACTTATTTATACTTATTGCATTCTTTTTTATAACAGTGTAATTTATACTTTTAATTTTTGTAAATGTTACTGGCGGTTGATTACTTGAAATAATTTACTCATGGAATTTGCGTATCTCAGTAAATCAATCAACTGCTAAATCTGCTATAATATCAACTAAGTTTATTTTTTAATCGCCTTATCATACACAGAGGTCATTCAGTGTGTTTAAACAAGTCAAAACAAGCTAAAGAGAAAAGCAATAACAAAATCAAATGATAAGAAATAAAAGCAAGATTTAATACAATTTCAGACAATACAGATAAAAGTTTATGATAGAATATAAAAATGATGGCTGCTGTTTAACTAAAGACTGTGGAAACCAGCACAAGTTGGGGGCAAATCTGATCTCCATGGCGATCTGGTTCCAGAAGGGGGCAGCATAATTCCTAAAAGCCATTTCACCCTGTTTAGTTACAGCTCTGTGCTCCATTTGCTATAAAAGATCTTCCTGGTTTTCTTCAAACATTGCTGTGATAGTGATGGTCAAGTCCCAAACCACTTGTGACTAATAAATAATGAGTCCGATTCTGAATCTGATTGGACGCCAGTGTAGAGACTGTAGGCCTGGAGTAATGTTGTTCTCTTTTCTTGGGTTTTGTTAGCAAACTGCACTTGTATCACTGCATTCAGCTCTGCTGTGTCTGTGATACGTATCAGAGAGTGATACGTGTCTATGTAGGGAGGCTAACAGGCTGGAGCACTTTGGGACTCCCACTGAAGCCAAAGCACCTCGCTCCCAGTCTGATACAGAGGCACCTGTAAGCGCAGACAACCTGAGGGATCCAATTTAGAGTGTTTTTTTAATGAAAGCCACGGCAGGAGTGGCTGTAAGTCCCTGGGTAGAGTGTGGTGACTGTGCTGAGCAGATGGTTGTCTAATGGATGTGCCTCTCAGCCGTGCAGTACGGGATTTACAGTCCTCCCTCCTCTAGCTGAGGTGGATAATGAGAGTTAGCATGGGCCATGCGTGCTGTGTGTGTATGTGTGTGTGTATATGTACGTGTGTGGTATTGTATATCTGACCGATATCCCACCTTGCGTGTACCAAATATCCCCAATGATAGACCACTCCACATTATAGACCCCATGCTATAAGCAGCGGAAAATTTATGTTTTAAATCTCTATGATAAGTCGCTCCTGAAGCCTTTGCAGCTCTAAACCAGTGACATTATACTGTAGTTCAGCATAAAAAATGTAATTAATACAATTCAAAACTTACTGATATCATGCCACAATGCAGGAACTATGCTGTAGAATTGTCTCACGATACAATACGATATGCGATACGTCGCCCACAATATCGATAAAACTGCGATTCCGTAATTCTGTTCTGATCAATATATCACACAACAATGACATAGCAATATATCACAGAAACACGTTATTTATTTACAAAAGTAACAACAATGATATTGTTAACTTTTCCATATTGGCACAGTCAGAAGCAAAGAAACCGCTACTTCAACTTCAGGCTTCACTTCTGTTCCCCTTTTTCAATTGGCAAGTTGCACTAACATCATGCTACCAACTGAACTACAACTCCCCTATTTTCCCACACCAGACACTACATAGACCATAATGTATTGCTTCCCATGAAACACAACTTCCACTACAGCCAACTTGGTTTATTTGCACATTTGGATTACTGGGTCGTTTCACCTTTTTAATGACGCTCTCCAGTGATGTGTGTCGACTTACATTGAAGCGTCACCCATCTCTCTTAAACACGAATAGAATAATCCACACTCTGTTCCTTTCTATGTCAAAGCCTAAATCAGACTATAGATTTAAATGTGTCTGGGATGTTCTCTCTGCTAGGTAGTGTCCTGCACTCGGTCGAACAGCACCACCCAGAGGAGAGAAGAAGTAACGATGCCGGTGAGTCAAATTGATGGTGAATGTTTATTAATTTAAATATCGATATTGCCGTCAGCTTATTGATTATCGTATTTTGTTAGCAAGGGCGGCCATTTTGATATATTGTCACACCCGTAGTGCTTTCCATGTTCCTCGTTTTATACTGACCGTCACTGATCTGATCTTTGCTTTGTGTTGCTTTTCGAACTGTTCATTGCTGCAGTAAACAGCACATTTACATTCAACTCATCATGTGAGGACGTCGTCTTTCTGTACTGAATTATACTTTTAGTGAATGTGTTTATGTTTTTAGATAACCCGCCACATTTAAACACCGATCGCTGGGGGACTTCAGTAATGCATAATCCACAGGGTCTTGAAGGTCATTTGCTTGTTTATATACTTCCAATATATCCATTTGTCTGGCTGGACCGTCCTGGTTTCAACGTTTATTGGCCCGGATACACTCTTCAGGCCGTGACGGAGTCCAAATGTCGGAAAGGTCATGCCGGAAACCCTTCCTACGTCTGACCTTGATGGTATTTCCAGCTCTTGTTTGTTCAAGCTCAACAATTCACTTTAATGAGCCAGTTTACGCTTCACATCAGGGGAGAAAACCATTTTAGACATCAGCCATAACATTAAGACCACCTGCCAGGTCCCACTCATGCTGCTGAACCAGCTCTGATTTGGCCTTCATTCCCCACATGCATCAGTGAGCCTTGGGTGGCCATAACACTCTAAAATATTGATTTTAGTGTAATATGCAACAAAATAAACACTTGCTGGTCTGCACCTTCTCTATCATCACCCGTACCTACTGTTTTATTTACTTTTTTTAAAATCATTTTTTAATGCTGATAATGAGAAATGTCATCACTGTATGAAAATTTAATAATACATATCTCTTATTCTTACTTTTACCCACTTCACCTGGCAGTGGTCTTAATGTTATGGCTGATTGGTGTATGTATACATTTTAAAAATCATTTTCAACCTTTAAATGACTTCATTCTCCAGAAGATTTCCTGGCTCCCTGCTCATACACCAGGCTCTACAATCTGTCAGACCTTCTTCACATCTAATCGCACTCTCAGCTGGACTCTCCCCATCCCCTCATCCAATAGCTTTGGCAGCAGAGCTTTTTCTCAATTTGCGCCTCTTCTCTGGAACTCTCCCCCTACACATCCAGCAGTTTAACTCTTCTGCATTCAACCCCATGTGGAAACACATCTATTCTCCCACTTACAGCCTTCCTCAGCTGTGTCATGACCTCAATATCACTGTCTCTTCATGTATTGTTGTGTCTTTCTGCTCGGCTGTCTGTCGTTGTGTGTACACAATTGTTAGTATTTTCAGGAACCCAGTGCAGTGTATTCTTCTTCTTTTGTGAACAGTGGCAGGTTTAGTTATACATTTATGCCACTGTTTGCCAAAAAAAGACAAAAATATAATTAAATATATAATAATAATGAAATAATTAATCATCCATAACAATAAAATTCTCCTAAAAATCAGTTTTATATCAAATTATATCAAGCTTTTCAAAAGAATACAATCATATACATACAGTTCCCCTTCCACAACTATTGGCACCGCTGGTTAATATGGGTTGTAATAAATTCATTTTTCCCACAAAAAATGACAAAAAAAATAAGTTTAAAATAAATTTAATTAAAGCAATTTTGTAATTTCTAGTTTAGTTTTGGTAAATGGTAAATGTCAGCTTTTCATTAGTATTGAATGACTTCCTGTTTCCCTGGGGTATAAATATGATGCAGCAGAGTCCTATTGCTCTTAGCCACTCTTCAAAAAAAGAACATGCCAAGTACGGCAGATGTGTGTCCACATTCATAAATCAGGCAATGACTACGAGAAAATAGCTACTGGCTTAAACATTTCTTTATCTACAGTCTGAGAAATAATAAAGAAGTTTAAAACAACTGGAACTTTGATGAACAAGTCTGGACGAGGACCCAAGTTTATCTGGCCACCACTCACAGTGAGGAGAATGATAAGAGAAGTAAAAAATTCTCCAAAGATCACTCTTAGAGAACTGCACCAAAGAGTTGTATCTTCCGGTCACAATGTCACCATAACAACCAGAAGATGCTATCTCCATGCCAACAAGCTGCTGGGGAGAAATTCAAGGAAAAAGCCTTGAAAAAGAGCCCACAGATGTAAACCTCTGGTTCGCTAAGCGGTATTGAGACTTTAACTGGGACCATGTGCTTTGATCTGATGAGACTAAAATTGAGCTTTTTAGCAACAAACATTCTATGTGGGTCTGCTGTAAATCCAATGATGAGTATTAGGAAAAGCACCTCATGCCCACTGTAAAGTATGGTGGAGGATCTGTGATGCTGTGGGGCTGATTCTCTTCCACAGACCACAGGAACCTTGTTACATATACAGCGAGTAAAATGAGTTTTAAAAACGGCACCAATTTTATAAGTAAATATATTTCTGAAAGTGTACATTTTGTCGAGATGTCGAGAGTTTCCTTGCCGTGTGTTGAGATCATTGTCTTACTGAAATGTCTGCCCTCGTTTCATCTTCATTACACATAATTTCATGTACTAAAAATTCTTAATGTGGGATTTATTTTCTAATGAATAAATGTACTTCAATCAAAGGTAGGATTTTTCTCTTTTTTGCATTCTGAGCCTATATTTTATATAAAAAAAATAATCTTAGACAGGGGTGCCAATAATGTGGAGGGTGCTTTATATATTATGACTTTCATTGTGATTAATCTTATGATTTCATACGGTTAAGTGCACATTTTTATCTGTTTAAATTTTTGGAAAAATAAGGATTTTTAGGTGAAATATGAGGGGGGATACATTATGTCTTTTACTAAATGTACTTATCGTGTTGTACTGTACATTGCCAGAACTCAGGCTTTTGTTATACAGCAGTTTCCTCAGGATTGTTTAGATTTTTAAAACATCATATGTACAACATCAAACAGCATGTATGTCCAGCAGCGATATCTTAGAACTGCTTTAGTGTAAGTGATAAAACTTTGCTGACTTTGATATTTATGGTCCATAATAAAAGTGTTACACCAAAAACACCAAAAATACCCCCAAAACACCCAAAAACTGGAGTTACAGTTCCCGTAGTGGAAAAAGCTGACACTTCTGATTATGAACGACTGGCATGTGTGGCCCTGGGGCGCTGTTGTTGGCCCAGAATTTTTGGGACGGCCTCAGAACAGGTCTTTGTCCAACAACAGTGGAGACCACACCAGGGTTCTTTCAGGGCAACACACCAGGGCAACGGGAGAAGTCAGTTGACATTGGAAGCCCTGCTCTCCGAGTTAGATGCTGAATGTCATCACCCCCCTCAAGTCTATGACCCCCTCCGTCTGCAGATGCCACCCTGCATTTGGGAGAGGAAGGTCATCTATAAATATTTTAACTCAGTCTTTCCAGTTGCTCCCTTTTGCTCATTCCATCGTCCAGGGTGAGCTCAGACATTTTTTGATGCATCATGTGGAGTTCAGGCTGGGAGACACAATCTGTGGTTTTCCACTGTGTTAGTGACTCGACCTCAGATTTGAGTAAATCGCCCACTTGACTTTCCATTGCGTTTTTAATGAGATAAGCATGACTTTCATTTTCTCCCAGTGCTGTGATGTTAGCGCTCAACACTTACAGGTAGTAAAACCACCTTTGTACCAAAAAGTTTCCATAGGAGGTTTTGAAGCAAACAATTCTTCACATAGATAATTGGTCCATTTATAGATAATTGGTCCATTTTTGAGGGCAAGCCTGGTCTCTTAGCCCGGGACGGTATCCACCCCTCGCGGGAGGGTGCTGCTCTCCTTTCCCGCA
>JBBIGC010035558.1:0-12000 GCA_037576955.1 Lepidarchus adonis
CCGGGTTCCCTGCTAGTTTTACAAATAAAAGCCATTCAGGTGTTTTTTTCACAATCGAAAACTGTCTGAGGAAACCTGTTGAAATCCAAACAAAACAGGCAGCGCTAATCATTTACCAAGTTTGAGCACTCACTCATTTAATGCATGATTACTGTTTTTAGGTACATTTATACCAAGAAAAAATATATTATGTGGCCTGAGCAAAATTTTATATCATATTTAATATGTTGTGTTTTTCTAAAAATGTTAAACTCAATAGCAAATAAATAGCAATTGTGCAAAATTAACAAAAAAAATTGCCTTATTTAAAATATTTTTTATTTTTATTTGTTTTTCACATTTTTATATAAAACATTATTTTTGTTCTACATTTCCTGTATCATTGAACACCCTGTAACATGTTGGATTTTTTGCTTTTAGTTGTAGTTTTTCAGAAATTTCTGTAATTTTTTGTACCTTTTGAAATCACAGTTGCACTTTTTGAGGAACAGGCATGACATTTATAGTCCCACAACTCAGGAGAAGTGTTAAAAGTCATCTCCCTGTCACTACATTTCACATGTCAGACTTCACAACTTTGCACCTATTTAAATACAGGTGATCCTCACACTCACACTCACTGTAGGAGACTAAGTTTTTAATAAAGACACAAAGTTTTTCCTTTATGTGGATGAGCGTCACCTGCTCTGTTCCTTTACCTACAAATCCTGCTGTTACCATGAATTCCCAGTTCCACATTTCCCCTTCTCTGGTACTATCCTTTCCCAGCAACACCGGGTTCCCTGCTAGTGGTAAATATAATTACAACTTAAAGATCTTTAATGGGGAATAAAGAACAGTTCTGCTGCGTGATGGACTATATCTGCTCTAATGTCAGACAGTAAGTAGTGTTGTGTAATTTAATAGGAGTATACAGGTCGTTATGACAAAACTCAATGTCAAAAAACTGTGCCCCTGTTGTTTAACATACATCTCAACATGGAGATGAAGAAAGAATCTGTCAGTTTTATTACATCAGCTAGCAGATGCCCAAGCTGGGTGGCATCATGCTGAGTGTCTGTGGGGAGAGGAAGTGCCCTCCTACTCACCCAGAGAGAGCAAGACCAATTATACTCCTTGGACTCCTGCTGCGGATGGCTGTGGCATCACCAGGGATTAAATACTTAGATGGTTGCACTTAGGAAACTAAGTAACTGTTGATACCTTAAATACTTGTAAATTTTTCTCATGATATGTAATGGTGGCGTCTAGAGTGTTCTTCTGAACTATTGAAGAACAACTTTTTGATCCTAAATCATTTCAGGGGATAATTCTTCCAAGAAATTCTTATTAAATCTAATTCCTCTCTGTCAAATATGAAGAATAAAGCTGATGATCATGTGCTAATATTTACATGTTGACGCAAACCACGCTACATACCTTACATAGTCGTTTTTAATAATAGTAGTAATTACTGGACAATAGACTTTATAATTAATAATTGAATAATAAGCCTTGAGTTAATACGATGCTAACAGCAGAGCGTTTGAGAAGGCATGGCTGTAGTACAATGAGTAATAATACTATTTTTCATCTCCACAGACATGGAATGGAATAGGTTTGTTTTGCATGATAGAGGCTCTCTCTTTCTTTTCTTTCACTTCTCTTTCACTTTCACGGCTCTGGGGGGTTTGTCTGCATGAAAGCACCTACAACTGCAACTTTTCACCTTGCAGTTTGCATGTTATTGTCAGAATAATTTTTAAAACAGACACAAGGAAGTGAAAGTAGATTTGCCACAGACTGAGGTGAAGGAGTGAAAATGGGATTTTTTATACATCAGCAGATTTCTGTTCCTCTTTTGCACAGAGGATAACAAGGTAGCTGCAGTTTATGCTTTTCAACCAGATTATCTCATTCTAAACTGCTTTACACTCGGACGTGTAATCAGAATCAGAAAAACTTTTTTTAAAAAATTTATTTATTTTTATCTTTATATTTATTTATTTATATTTATTGTCCCTGAGGAAATTGCTTATGTAGCGACTGCACATAGAGACATAAAATAACATACATCATATGATAAAAATACAAATGTAAGGTGAAGCTGCAGGTAAAGACTAGGGTGAGATCAGAAAAAATACTGCGATTTTAACGAATACGATAAAATAAGATAAATAGAATAAAATTATCTAATAGAAATAGAGAGGTAGAGATGTCTTCAGCCAAATAACCCCAACGGAAATATCACCCAGGGGTTTTCTAATCTTACCTCAGCTACTGAAGTTCAGTGGGTGGTGTTTTGATGTGTAATAATAACTGTTCTAACTGAAGACCCCTCATGACTCTCCTCAGAATAGCATTTCTCCAGTAACCAAGAACGGGACGATTTGCGTTTACAAAGAAAAGTAAAGTCCCCACTCTGCTTGAGAACGCAGCTGTGTTGTCATCATTCAAGAATACCAAGCATCTCTTCCTCAGAGCTGCTATTTAGAGACAGTTTGTACACCGCTGTGAACATGTGATCGCCAGTATTATGCCTGTAGCAGGTTTGTGAGGTGAAAAAAAGGTTGTCAGTTACTTTAGATATAATTGCAAAACTATTTGAGTATTTTAGCAATAGTATCAGTATGAATGTGATTACATTTCTTTAAAAAATCACATAATGCATCATATGATCTCAGATTTACTACTTTGATTTGATTTTATATACATACAGTGCTCTTCATAATGTTTGGGACATATCTTCCTTTATTCACCCCTCTGCTCATCAGTGCAAAAGAATGAATAATCACAATCACCTGTGAAGCCAAATGTCCAAAACATTATGGTGCCCTGAAAGGATAGAGATTACATATAAAGTGTGTTGTAATTTCTACATGGTGAAACTAAAATGTGTGCAAATTAAATTGAAGTCTGTAATGTGCATTTTAATCATGTCTGAATTGTTTGATTAAAAATTTTACACTGAGGAGACGAGGAGTAAATCAAAGAATAATGTGTCACAAACATTATATGTATGCTTATATATATATATATTTATATAAATAATGTATAAAAGATATATTTATATATATCTTTTATACATTATTTATATATATATATATATATATATATATATATAGATGTACGAAAGAAATCTTGCATTGTACTGTGGTACATTGTACCTGACTTCACTAATATAAAAACAGTCACATTATGCAAGTAATGTTTAAACATGTAGTGTTAAGTTTCTCAGATTAATGGAGTCAGTTGCTGCAGTATGGGAGGTTGGGAGGTCGACCCCCTTTGTTGCCAGTGGTTTAGACATTAAAGGTGGTAAGTTATTTTAAGGGGACAGCAAATTTACACTGTTATTCAAGCTGTACACTTACTGATTTACATTGTATCAAAGTGTCATATTTGGCAGCAACTTAATGCATTTAGGCATCTAGATTAGTGAAGACAAGTTGGTGAAGTTCAAACCGTTCATCAGATTGAGAACGAAAGGGGATTTAAGATTTTGAATATGGGGTGGTTGTTGGTGCCAGAAGGGCTGAAACTGCTGATCTACTGGGATTTTCAAGCACAAACATCTTCGTGGTCTTCAGAGAACGGTCCAAAATGAAAAACTGTGCAGTGAGCAGCAGTTGTGTGAATGAAATTGCCTTGTTTATGTCAGAGGTCAGAGGAGAATGAACAGACGGATTTAAAATGATAAAGCAACAGTCGATCAAATAACTACTTGTTACAACTAGGGGTGGGAATCGCAGGGTTATCATGGGCCACATATGATATGATATCATATGATACAATATGATACGATACAATACAATTTGCGATATGTGGCCCATGATAACGATAATATCATGATACAGCGATTCTGCAATAATCGATATATTGCATGACAGTGATATTGCGATACATTACAGAACGGGGGTGGGGGGTTGGGGCGTTATTAATTTACTTAAGTAACAGCAATACTTGCTTTTCTTTTTCTGTTTTCTTTGCTATCATGGTTGGAAGTGCGGGGGAACCACTAATTCGGCTTCAGAGTGAGGAGCAGTGAGGAGCTAACATCAATGTGAACACAGCTCTTCAGAAACCAGCGCAAAGACTCACTCATGATGCCTCTGTGGCTTTATTTATTCTTTTACTTCGTATAGAGAACAGTTTCTGTTTCCTGCTGCCTAACTAAAATTACTACTTGGACTCTCTTTCCAACTTTTTTACACTGTATTCCCACCAGTTTCACATTAAATAATCCACAATGCATTGCTCCCGAGTCTAGAGTCATTGCGTCTCCACCAATCACATCGGTGATGTGTGTTTAGAAGGCGGGGCCTCCGGTACAGTTTCTAGTTTAACTCTATCTATCCCGAAACAAATTACGGTGCTACGTTTTTGTTTGATCAAATTTATTAATAACGAGCAAGCACTAGATATCAGCATTTCTGCACACTTGCATTATTGGATATTTTCCCTCTTTTTTACTGATGCCGGTTTCTCACTTCGACCGGGTTGTAGCTTCATGCGGGAAAGAGACACGAAAAGATACGACTGTCATAAAATAATCAACGGTCTGTTCCTTCAATGTTTTAAAAGTGAAACAAACCCAGACTTTAGATTTAAATGTGATTTTCAGCCCAGAGTTCAATGTGTCTCTCTGTTGATGAGATTTCATCTTTTCTGCAGCGCCACCCAGAGGAGACATGAAGTAGCAACGCTGATGAGTCAAATTGGTGGCAAATGTTTGTTCATTAAATATCTATATTTTCATCAGTGTCTCGATTATCGTATCGTGTGAGCAATGATGACGATATTTTGCCATATCGATATTCTGGCACATCCCTAGTTACAACCAAGGTATGAAAAATACTATCTCTGAACGACCCTTGAAGCAGATGGGTCTACAGCAGCAGACCACACTGGGTGCCACACCTGTCAGCTAAGAACAGGAAGCACAGGATTAACAAAATTGGACAATACAACATTGCCTGTTCTGATGGGTCTCAATTTCAGCTGCAACATTCTGATATTCGGGCCAGAATTTTGCAATAACAACATGAAAGCATGGCTCCACCCTGTCTTGTGTTATCAGTTTTGGCGGGTGGTGGTGGTGTAATGGTGTGGGGGACATTGTTTTTGGGCCCAAACACTTAGACTGAGCATGGTTTAAACACCACAGCCTATCAGAGCATTGTTGCTGACCAAACATCCCTTTATGACCACAGTGTACCCATCTTGTTATCGTTGTACTTATTAATTCCAGGTCTTTCTGAAGCTCTCTGCAGGTGGTCCTTGGCTCTTGGACAGCAATAATTGTTTTCACTCCTGTGTCTGAAATCTTGCATGGAGAACCTAGTTGTGGTTGGTTTATGGTGAAATTATATCCTTTACATGTCTGTATTATGCTCCAGCAGTGCTCGCTGTAACCTTCAGTAGTTTAGAAATTCTTCTCTAACCAGTGCTATTAGGATATTTTGGTTTTTGGCTCTTTGGTTTTACCCCTCATGAGATGTTTCTTGTGTGACACCTTTTTATAGACCATCATGCATGTTATAGTTTGACCTTGACAGATGGTAGAGGTCAAAGGCAGATGATTTCTGCTAAATTCAGGACCTCAGCTGCTTGTCACATGGTACAAACTGGAAAAGTAGTCATCAACCCCCTCACAATTCTCTTTCCTTCTCTCTCTCTCTCTCTCTCTCTCTCTCTCTCTCACACACACACACAAATATACACACAACCATACACATCACATCATTAAGTCATGAATATGAATATGTGTTTGAACTTTGTGAGCCGATGGCTATGTTTAGACATGAGAAAGCAGTAATAATGATCTGAGCTAATTTTAGCAGAGAATAGTCCCTCAGTTATATTTCCCAGAGTTATTTCTCATTTGTTTGACAGTTGAATAACAAAACAAGAGATGTGGTTGGAATAGCAAAAGGTGTTTTTTCACCTCATGGAAGAAATGAATGGGCGTCTCATGCAGTGATTTCTGGTTAATTGGACCAGAACAATATAGAGATCACACCCAAAATAATCTGATCCACCAAATATAATTACAACTTCTGCTTCACTGTCTTACTAATCTCTCACATGAACCAGCACAATATTTTGCCCATATATATTTTAAATGTTGCTGCAGTAATAACATTTGTATTAGTAAACAAGTTATCCTTTAACAATGTTATAACTTTCAACAAAAAAAAACAACAAAATAAAGCAGATTGGGCCTAAACTACAGTTTATGTAAAAATTTTCATAGACAATTAATGAAAGTGCAAAAAATAACTATCACAGACCCAAAACCAATGTATTTTTCCATCATACCCACAAACTACCACCTGTAACATGTCTATGATAATTGTAGGATGTAAATGCAGGCAGAGTAGTTTTTATTGGTTTTAATTATACTCACAAAAGCACGGATGCAAAACAAAGACTGGACGAGTACTCAACACCTGACGCACAGAAGACTCCAAACTAACAAAAATGACACCAAGGACTGAAACTAAGGTTATAAATACTCACACATGACCTGAGACACCTGGAGAGGGGCGGAGACAAAACTTAGTCACATGACCAATACTCCTGACAAGGGACCTGGGGCATGACAATGACATGTGACACATACTGAGACCAGAGGAAAATGTTACACACCACCTTTATCCTGCACAGGTGTATCACATGTTGCCTGTAATCAACACTAATCTAGTCTTTAACCTTTTTTCAGCATGAAAAAATAAATCAATCCTATAGGTCTTTTCTATTTTATATTTGTATCTTTATACATTTTAATGTATGACACTCTCACTACATATTTAGATACTATATTACATATTACATACATATTTAGAAGCTGCATGAATGTGCTGTGCTTGGTTTTATTGCCTCATCTCCAGATACTATACTCAGAATCAGATTAAGTCGCCTGTTGCATTAAAGTTATATTAAAGCAGAACCCATTGTATTTTCGTCCTTGCCGTAGAGCGGCACGGCATGGAGTGTGTTTATAACTTTGTACGTGTTTATAACTGTAAGTGTTTATAACTCTGTGTGTTTATAGCATAGTTGGCATAGTTACTTGAACCAGAGGAATCAGAAATAGCCAATAGTAACCACTGTGAAGTGAGAAAGCTGCTAAAAAGTCACAGGAATGTGATTTACAAATTACAATTAGCCAAAAATTGTTCTCAAACAAAACACACACCTCTTAAACAATAAGTACAATACAATAAATAAACCACATTCAAAAAATGTGCTGTGTTTTAAATACAAACGAATGCAGGGTAATTTCCACAAATGTAAAGAAAAAAATGCAGGAAAATAATAAGCATGTCTATATAATTCATTTAGGCAACTTTTTCCACTAGTACACAGGCACAGAAATCAGCTCAATCTATTTTGAGACTTTGCATTGCTTGAGGAGAGGCTTTTTGTTATTTACGACAGACACCAGTGGTGCAGCCCCTTGCTTGGCACTCCTGTTTAAATGCCTGTGGTTTAGATTATACTGTTCATTATAATACTGTGGCTAATTCAGGGTTCTAACTAGGCTGCTTCATTATATCATGTATGTGGTTCATTCCAACTGATACAAAACAAGAGCTATTGTGGCTAATGAACCTATAGATCTTGAATATAGTAGTTTAAACCAGGACATCCTGTAGCACTGCCACATGTAAAATTTATCAAATGTATATATGTATATATACAGTGTGGCAAAAAAAGGATTTAGTCAGCCAATTGTGCAAGTTCTCCCACTTAAAAAGATGAGAGAGGCATGTAATTTTACCCCAACTATGAGAGACAAAATGAGAAAAAAAAAAATCCAGAAAATCACATAGTGATAGTATAAAAGACACCTGTCCACAACCTCAAACAGTCACACTCCAAACTTCACTATGGCCAAGACCAAAGAGCTGTCAAAGGACACCAGAAACAAAATTGTAGACCTGCACCAGGCTGGGAAAACTGAATCTGCAATAGGCAGCAGCTTGGTGTAAAGAAATCAACTGTGGGAGCAATTATTAGAAAATGGAAGACATACAAGACCACTGATAATGTCCCTTGATCTGGGGCTCCACGCAAGATCTCACCCTGTGGGGTCAAAATGATCACAAGAACGGTGAGCAAAAATCCCAGAACCACATGGGGGAACCTAGTGAATGAGCTGCAGAGAGCTGGGACCAAAGTAACAAAGGATCCATCAGTAACACACTACGCCGCCAAGGACTCAATCCTGCAGTGCCAGACGTGTCCCCTGCTTAAGCCAGTACATGTCCAGTCTGAAGTTTGCTCGAGAGTATTTGGATGATCCAGAAGAGGATTTGGAGAATGTCATGGTCAGATGAAACCAAACTCCACTTGTTGTGTTTGGAGGAGAAAGAATGCCGAGATGCATCCAAAGAACACCATACCTGCTGTGACGCATGGGGGTGGAAACATCATGCTTTGGGGCTGTTTTTCTGCAAAGGGACCTGGACGACTGACCTGTGTAAATGAAAGAATGAATGGGGCCATGTATCATGAGATTTTGAGTGAAAACCTCCGTCCATCAGTAAGGGC
This sequence comes from Lepidarchus adonis, assembly GCA_037576955.1. Taxonomy (NCBI): domain Eukaryota; kingdom Metazoa; phylum Chordata; class Actinopteri; order Characiformes; family Lepidarchidae; genus Lepidarchus; species Lepidarchus adonis. The sequence goes on from JBBIGC010035558.1 coordinate 8,539, forward strand.
ATTGAAGATGAAACGTGTCTGGGTCTTTCAGCAGGACAATGATCCCAAACACACCGCCCGGGTAATGAAGGAGTGGTTTCATAAGAAACATTTCAAGGTCCTGGAGTGGCCTAGCCAGTCTCCAGATCTCAACCCCATAGAAAATCTTTGGAGGGAGTTGAAAGTCTGTGTTGCTCAGCGACCGCCCCAAAACATCACTGCTCTAGAGGAGATCTGCATGGAGGAATGGGCCAAAATACCAGCAACAGTGTGTGAAAAGCTTGTGAAGACTTACAGACTTACAGTCATTGCCAGCAAAGGGTATAGAACAAAGTATTGAGATGATCTTTGGTTATTGACCAAATACTTATTTTCCACCATAATTTGCAAATAAATTCTTTATTAGTTTTTAGTAAAAAAAAAAAGTGTTATTTATTATTAGTAGTAATTATTACATGTGTTTACTCTGTAACAATCCATATTAAATATTTAATTAGTATATAATTATTTAATTCTTAAATATTTAATAAAAAATCTTTAAAGGTTTATGATTATTATTATTATTGTTATTTTAATGCCATTAAAGTTTTTAAACACGGACAATTTAACACTGTGTCGACCAGAGGAGGATGGGTTCCCCTTCTGAGCCTTGGTTTCGCTCAATGTTTCTTCCTATTTAGGGAGTTTGCCACTGTCGCCTTTGGCTCATTGGGGCTCGAACCCGGATTCTATAAACTCTGTAAAGCTGCTTTGTGACAACGTCAGTTATAAAAAATGCTGTATAAATAAATTGACTACACACTGTTGTCCTGTGGACCAGACTGCAAGCACAATAATAAATATATAAAAAATCTCTCACACTAGAGTCACTAACCATAGATAACATCATAGATACAGCAACAGCACTCTCCCTTAATGTGAAACTGTATTAATGTGACACTACACTGCATGTCATAGCATCTGTGAAACCTGACGGCCATGTTTACAGTTCTAAACGTACTCAGTCCCTGCATCTGCTTAGTGTGGGAAACAGATTATTATGGGATTTGGGCCTGAAAGTAATTATGAAACAGTACTAATACTTTTGTCTATTCACCAGAATGCCGGTGCCATCAAATGACTATTAAAATATTTATTGATGAAGCATTATGTAGACAGTACTATGGCGTACAATGTATGTTTCCCATATTATGATTATATCAAATCATAAGTAATTCAGTGAAAATGAAAAGTTTTCCTTTATCCCCAAGGTTGATATAGTTAACAACAAAATAGCAGGGATGCCTTATATCGGCACAATATCAGTGACATTGTACAAATATTTTGATTTGACTGAGATACAGTATCAATGCTTGTATTTGATGCTGTATTTATTTATTTATTTTTAATTTAAATGCAGGAAGATCTAATCAAAATCAGAATCAGAATCGTGTTTATTGGCCAATTATGTGAGTAAACACATGCAAGGAATTTGATTCCGGTCGATGGCGTCTCTCAAGCACAACAGTAAAAACAGAAAACAACAATATGTAAATATACAATGAAAAAAAATACTGAACAAATATAATATACAATCTACAATATGAATATGTGATATGGATTTATATTTATAAATATAAGATAAGTGGTAACAATATATATAAGTGTATATAAGTATTTTAGTACATGTAAAATAATCTGCATATATTATTTAGAATTATAAATGTCTCTCTTTTATGAATTATTATGCGAAAGCAAATGTTCGACCAACAGATATTGTAAAAAAAAAAAAAAAAAAGGATTCGTGTGTACAAATGGAGCAAATTCATCAGAAATGGTCAACTATGAAAGATAACTCAGGAAACTAAGTGTAATAATCTGAAAGGTTACAGTGGAAAACAGAATAACTTCTGTTTAACAACTCAGAATGATACTGGAAGGATGTTTGTGGACCATTTAAGGCTAAATATGTCAAAAAATACCAAGACATCTGCTCATGAACTGAATCTCAAGATACAGTGGGTCAAAATTCTAAACACATACTACAAAAAATCACAGTGAATGTTCTGAAATGACCAAATCCTGACCTTAATCCAGCTGAAATGTTGTGGAAAGATCTAAAGCAGGCAGTTTAGGTGAAACCCACCAACATCCAAGATTTAAAACTGTTCTGTATGGAGAATTGGGCTAAAATTTCTGTTCAGGACTGAAGTTATTGCTGGACAAGGAGGTCACACCAACTTCTAAAATATGTGATTTTTAAAAATAAAATACATTACCATAAATAATATTTTTAAAATATGTAATCTTTGTATCTTTTACAAAATTTTAAATGATATAAAAAATGTTTTTTTTTAAATATTATTGATATTATAACAATAATATTAAAATATAACAATAATATTTTTAAAAGACGTAATTTTTGTATAATTTAAAAAAAATTAAAAGATACAAAAATTACATATTTTAAAAATAATATTATGTTTTTGGTCATATTTAGACAAAAATAGAGAGAATTTTAAAGGGTTCACAAACTTATCTTGGTTGTCTTGGTCATACTGCATGACACACAGTCTCTTGAGATTAAGTTAATGAAGAAATGTTTTGACATTTTTTTTAATTTTCTGCTGTATTTCAGAATTCATCATTCAAGCTCAAAGAAGGAATAAGAAAATTAATAAAAAAATATTTGCCCTATAAAAAAATATTGACTGCATATCTAGTGCAGAACATATGTGTGACATATTCAGTAATATAATAATATATTATATAAAAAGTATATAATATAAAATAATACATTATATTAATATAATTTAATAGTTTTTTCAATGTGGCATAACTGGTTTTCTCTTTTTTTCTTATTAAACCTCAGAAAAACTGCATATTGTGTACCTGAAGTATTGAAATGTTATATTTTCTTCACCCACATATGATAAACATATTGCCCACGTCTGATAGACTGATCCAGAACGTGTTCTCCCACAGGTCCAGGTGGCCTTCGGCAGAATGGACCAGTGACAGATGACACAGATGCGCAGAGGAGGTGAGCAGAAACACTTATTACACTTAGAAACGAATCTTTAGAGCGAAACACTCAGACCCTGACAGAACAAAGTGCAGGAGACTGTGAAATGTCACACAAAACCAGACTGTTGACTAGATCACGTAGCTTAATGGTGTTAAGCCTGGTTCATCAGATAGGCTTAGACCCCTGCTTTCCCCATGTATCTGTCTTTAATTACAGCAGATTAACACAGAGTCCTGCAGAAACCTACATCTGATTGCAAAGTGTCTGAGCTTGGATCAGACTTCTCCTGGCTTTGCTTTGTGTTATTGGAAATTCTGAGTGATTAAGAGACACAAAAGGGCTGATGTTTTAAAGCACCGGTCCCCAACCTTTTTCGCGCCACGGACGGTTTAATGTCAGATAATATTTTCGTGGACCGGCATTTAAGGTGTCGCGGATAAAAACAACAAAATAAAATGATACGACCAACACAAAAA
>JBBIGC010035611.1:0-11999 GCA_037576955.1 Lepidarchus adonis
ACTATAAGTGGTACATTACTATCTGGGAGAGTTAGTGCTACAACATGAACTATAAGTGGTACATTACTATCTGGGAGTGTTAGTGCTACAACATGAAATATATAGGGTACATTACTATCTGGGAGCGCTAGTGCTACAACATGAACTATAGTGCTAGTAATTGTCCAGGACATTTTTCTTTAGCAGTAAAGGCTACAAAAGAAGCATTGCACACGTTGCTGTGTGCACAAAATGCTGCACTTAGTACTAATTAGTTAGGAAACTTAACCACATACTGTATATTGCATTGTGATATTGTCATGGTCCTGGGTTCTATCTCTGGGTCAGCAATACTGTATATCTTCTAATAATAGCCTGTCTCTTATTGACGCTCGTTTCCAATAAACACCGGGTTTGAAGAGATACCGCGACAAATATAAGATGGTCTCCAATAGTAGCCGGGTATATGAGTGTAACATGCGTATTTACTAAACAAACATCTGTCCCTATTAAAAGCTGGGCTGTCCGAATAATTTTTTGAATAAACGCTAGGCCTACTATTGGAAGATATACGGAATGTGTTGTTCTGCAAAGTCTCCCTGTGTTTGTGTGGGTTTCCTCTGGGTGCTCCAGTTTCCTCCCACTGCCTTTGTGTTGCACTTTGATGGGTGGTCCTGTTATTGCCTTCTGTCCATATACAGCTGGGATTGGCTCCACCTTCCCCACAACCCCACACAACATTTAGTTCTGGATCACAAGCATCACTATATCTCAGGGGATGAATCCAATTCCACTGCTTTACACCCTTCTAGCTGGGCATTGGGTGGGGTGACCTTAGATGTACAGTTATTGCCAAAATGTTCTTCACCTCTTGAATTTTTCTGAAAATGCACCATTTTTTCTATAGGACTATAACAATTTCAAATGTTTTGTTATACACAGGTTTATTCATTGTATGTGCATTGGATCAACACAAAATTGTGCGTAAATCATTTTTTTCAAGCATATGATGCTTGTTTAAACTCACCTGTGCCAAGAAACAGGTACTGGCAATATAGCAACCATACCTGAACAGTTAACTTAACCTTTCTGTTGTGTGTCTGAGTGAGCTGCACTAAGCACAGAGAACAGAAAGAAGAGCAAAAAGTGTCTGAGTAGAAAAATTTCAACAATCTCAAGGCTACAAATCCATCTGCAGAGATCTTCATGCTCCTTTGTCCAGCGTGTGGATGTGGGCAGAAGATTAAAATTGGTAAAAGACTGCAAACCAGGATAGTCTGATTGCTGATTGATGAATAAACAGTCACAATCAACTTCTAAACAAATTCAAGCTGTTCTGCAGACTCAGGGTACAACGGTGTCAGCTCGAATGATCAGTCGACATCTGAACAAAATGAAATGCTATGGCAGGAGACCCAGGAGGGCCCCACAGCTAGCACAGAAACATAAAAATCCACACTGGAGTTTGCCGTAGGAAGAAGAGTAGGAAGCCAAAATCCTTCTGGGACAACATCTTGTGGACAGATAAGAGATCATTCCACTGTTTACAGAAAACAGAATGAGGCCTACAAAGAAATGAACAGAGTCCCTACAGTCAAACATGGTGGAGGCTCAATGACGTTTTGCTGCATCTGGCACTAGGTGCGTTGACTGTGTGCAAGGCATCATGAAATCTGAAGACTTCCAAAAGATTTTGGGGCACAATGTAGGGCCCAGTGTCAGAAGGCTGTATCTGCATCAGAGGTCATGAGTGTTCCAGCAGGACATTGACCCCAAACATTCCTCTAAAAGCCAGAAATGGTTGAATACAAAGCGCTGGACAGTTCTGAAGTGGCCAGCAATGAGTCAAGATCTAAATCTGACTGAACACTTATGGAGAGATCTCAGAATTGCTGTTGGGAGAAGGCACCCTTCAGATCCGAGAGACCTTGTGCAGTTTGCAAAAGACGAGTGGTCAAAAATTCCAGTTGAGAGGTGTAACAAGCTTATTGATAGTTATAGGAAGTGATTAGTTTCAGTTTTCAGTTGCGCAGCCAAATATTGTTAAGTTTAGGGTGCCAATAATAATAAGGTTTTTTGTGCAATTATGTCAAATTTAGCTTTTTTCTTGGCTTTTTTATGTCAATCCAATGCACATAAAGGAAACAAACATGTATATACCAAAACATTTGTAACTCCAATAATATTCTAGGAGAAATGATGCATTTTCTAGAAAATTTCAGGGGTTCTGATAATTTCAGTCATGACTGTATGTGGGCCCCAATCTATTGGCAGTGCTTTTCTATAGAGATTATATAACCTATATATACAACCGGTTGAACTTTATCAGCAATTGGCCTCAGTTCATAATTATAAGAGCTGTCTGGATACTTTTTGACTTAATGTCTATAAAAATACATTTAACACAATTAATATCAAATCAGACAAGCTAACAGACATACACTGAAGCCCTGAACTTTTCTTGGCATTATCTGGTGGAGCTGCATGTCTGGAGCTTTCTGAGAACACAAATGTCCAGACATAAATTGTACTTTACCTTGCCAGCCTCCTTACACATCAGTGCAATCATTCAAGGGAGAAGAAATATCGTGCAAAAGTAAGAAATCTATATGAACATGTAGTTTAGAGGCTGTTATGACATGGTCTAGGTCAGGCCCCAACATAAGAGGAAGAGAAGAGGGGAGACTGAGATTTTAAAAGACCATATTATTAATTTAAATAACATTATGATGTTCTATAAAGTGGTGTTAAGATTCAGGAGTCGCCAAGGCCAAAATAACAAACAACAACACTCTAACTAAAAAGATGCAACAACTTAACTAATCAAAGAAAAGAACCCAAAGTACAAAACCGAACTTAACTCCCTGTCTAACAAAAACAGGAGAAAACAAGTTAAACAAAAGGGCAATGGCTCCCTACTCACCACAGCCCAGGTCATAGTTATTAATATACACAACACAATACTAAAGCGCAGTATCTCTGGAGTCTCCTCCCCGTCTCTTGCTTCCTGAGTGTTGTGACTGGCTTTTAACCTCTAGCTTCTGTTCGCTTAAAAACCTGTCTGGTGTCTACAGCCATCGCGAGGACACCTGAAAGAAAGAAAAAAAAACAGAACAGGACAGCAACAAAATACGTAACACCTCCCCCCAAAAGAGGGAACGTCATCATCATGACGATCACAAAGACCTGGAAAGAGAATCAGCCACTATATTGTATACCCCCTTCTTATAAGAGATCTCGATGTTAAAAGCCTGCAGAATTAGGGACCAACGGGCCAAATGCTGGTTGCTTAGAGACATGCGGTGTAAAAACACAAGAGGGTTATGGTCTGTAAAAGCCCTAACTGATGTAAAACTAGACCCCAAGTAGACCTCAAAATGCTGAAGGGGTAAGAGTAAGGCAAGGGCCTCTTTCTCAATGGTGCTATAGTTCAACTGATTTCTCGAGAAGAAAGAAACAGGATGTGTAAGACCTTGGACCTCCTGCAAAAGAAGAGCCCCAGCACCAGTACCACTTACATCCACTTCCAACAGAAATGGTTTCTCAAAATCAGGGGCAATAAGCACTGGGGTACTACAAAGCAAGGCCTTGACAGTAGCAAGTGTTTTTTTTTATTTATTTTCAGATCACTAACATTAGAATCAATACAAATAAAATTAATTCAGTGAACAGTACATGTTTGTCAATGTGTTGGGTTTCCATTTCCAGAGTTTTCCGGGAAATATCTGTAGGAACCATCAGATCCCTGGTTTGGGCTCAATCATTGGTGGCACTGAGGGGGAATCACCAAACCTGTGATGTTCTAACAGCTCCCAACACACATCAACTACTTTTATTTCTATTTTTTACCGATCTTATTTGTTTGAACTTGGAATTCTCTGCAGAAAGACATTGCTGAGATTAATGGGAACAAATAATTTGCTCAAATTGCACAGTACTGTATGTCTAACTTGAGAAACAAGGAAAACATGACTGTTGGTGCCAAAATCTTCAGACAAAGGAGATTCAGTTGTTTGTGACAAATTCATAAACTGGCATTATGACCGTGCCATGTCCTGCCTCCTGCAGGCTCTACCCAGGCGCCACCCCTTCCCTAAACCACACAGAATATTTCCAGGAGGTGAGAATGCCTTTGACACGGCCCTCCTGCTGTGGTCTACATGTGTGAAAGGGCATCTCCAGACAACGTCTGGGCCTGATTCTCAATGTAAAAAATTCAGAAACATTTAACTTAACCAGGTCTTTCAGCACCAGAACTTCGGAAGCAGCCAACGTTATCTTCTTTTTCAAGTGCTCTTGTAAACTCACTTTATCCCTCTTTAAGAAAGAGCCCACCCCTCTGAGTGGACCTTCTCCCTCTACTTAATCTCATTAGGGCATCACCAGAAAATCTCCACACCACGCAGGCACCAGACCTACAGTACAACGGACAAAGTATGCGCAATGGATGTACAGAAGTTCGTAGAGTGAAAAGGTTTTGACAGTGATCATATTTTCAGTTGTGTTTTTAAACAAATATATACACATTTCTCTCAACACATTTTGCTGGATTATTTTTGAAAACTACAATGGCAAAATCCCACCCCAGTACACACCACAAACCCCTCTCTAAAACCACTCCCACAAAAAACTTGAGGACACACTGCATGATTCCTTTTCTCCCCATTAGATGTTGCCATTATGGAAGAGCCTCATTGATGTTCACTGTGGTTTTCAATCTCTTCTTTGCCCCAAGATTTCTCCACTTTCTCTGCCATCGTGCAACCGGCTTGTTAATTTCTCCTTGTGTCTCCATGCCTAGGCTGATAGAAGACTGGTGGTAACACAAACGAGTGCATGAGCAGAGTGTGTGTAAGTCAGTTGACAGGCAGGTAGACGGGTTTGGACATTGATGGATGGGGTTTGTTGGAGGAAAGATCTCCCCTCGCCCCAAAAACATTGCAAATAAAAAAGTATTGTCCTCGGCTCCAACCACACCCCTTCAGATAATTAGGAGCAGCTTGTCCAAACTCACACTAAGGAGAAGACACTCTGAGAAGAAAGGAGCCAGCATTTAAAACCGCCTGGAAAAAGCACACATGACTTTTGATTGACACAAAACAAAAGCTGAAGAACAGCTTAAAAAACTTTAGTCCTAACAAATGAATGGACCGACGTTTAGGAGAGAAAGCTGAAAGGAGCTTCAGTTTTGATTAGCAGCTAGCAGTAGCATGCGCTAGCAGCTAAAGCTAAGTTAGCAAAAAAAGCAGCTTTGATTGACAAGTACACAAGCTAACATGGGCAAAGGGACTTTTTAGTCAAAAAAATCTATTTGTTGACATTTCAAGGACAAATGCAAGCTTCTGTTGGAGTGATATCATGAGAGGATGTACAGCCCAAATATGGCACAGACCAAATAAGACTGACAGGTGGCTTACATAGGCATAGAAAATGTGACGGGCCGTCACTACGCAAAACATTGTAGAGGTTTTCTCATAAAAGCCCAGACCAGTTGGGTGGATTTTTGTGAGTCGTGAAGGTAATGACACTGGGTCATGTTGCTTTTTGGAGAAAACTTTAATATAAAATGGCGGGACTGGACGAAGACTTGATTTACCCGTTTAAATGTAACCTCTGAGAAATAGTTTTACCCTTCTGTTTTTAATATCAAATCCTCTTCTGACTCAATCTTTGTGTGGAGAATCATTATTTAGATTAGTTATGTCAAGACAACACGCAACTTAAAAGTCCTTCCCGCTGCGAGGAAAAAGGTTTTTTATTAACTTTCCTCTCAGGCTGAGGGGGCAACTTTCCGTGAAATAATCAATATGGATCGGAATGCTCCAGAGTATGAAGTGTATAGGAATTATTTGGTTATAAAGATATAGTCATATAATAACCTTAACCTTTTTAGAGCCCTGTGGCTGAAACAGATTTTTTACTCAATTTATTTGTTGCTATTGGGGTGTACAGAGAAGCTGTAGAAACATATTAAACAAATGGTCTATCCTGTATCTCTAACATATTGGACATACTGTTAACATATTCAGCAAATAAATTAAACTGTTACCATATGTACTGTAAGTGCATTTTCCTTTTTTATCACTTATTTGAGTAGGGAAATGCACATTTTTGCATTTGAGAAACTCTTTTCTTACAGTCCTACATTTTGACAACAACCTGAATGTTTATATTTAGATAAAAATATATAAAGAATTAAATAAATAAATATAGAATAAATTTCATCTCGCCCACACAGTGCCCCAGAATGTAGGTAATGTTGAGTAACAACTACTTCACAGCTGGAAATATTAAATCGCTCATGGAAATAAAAAGCATTGGCATAACCTTCTTGCAGAAGTTAGAGCATAATCTGCATTTGTCCTGAACAATATTATTTGCAAAATGCCCCTCCTACATGCTCCTCCCCCCAGTCTGAAAGTAAGGGCAGGCTGGGGCTTTAGCAGTGGGGCCTCCATCAGTTCCCAGTAATCTGATTATGGTGTGTCTATATACTATGTGTGTGGCGATGGTAGTGGGGGGCAGGATTTATCCAGACTTATGCACGCAATGTCCCTTTTTAGTTCAAAACGAGGCTAAAATGTTCCTAATAAATTCAAGTTTGTCATGAAGGAACTTGTAACCATGCATTTGTTGAAAGAAGCCACAAATGGTGACAATTCCAGGTGCAATTAGAACAAATGCCCAAACCTTCTCCACTGGTTTAAAATACCCCAGTACACACAGGGGATTACGACTGATCTGGGTTATGGCTTTGGGATGGAAACGTTTCAATAAAAGTCTATGAAAATTCAGTCATTTAGCACTGAGCAAGTTCAATGGAAGCTGAAGACACTACATCGTACAGTGAAAGTTGCTTATCATTGCAAATTTCCGGAAAAGTTTGGACATTATGTCAAATTCAGAAAATTAGAATCTGTTTCAGAATTTGTTCATGCCCTTTAACTTAATCAACTTAAATGTATTTTCTATGTAAAAATAAATTTACAAGCCTGAAATATACTCAAAAAAGTTGAGACAGATATATTTACCACAGTGTTTCATCACCTTTCTTTTTAAATATACTGTTTAATTGTTTGGGAACTGAGGAGACTAACAGTTGCAAGTAGAATTCTTGCCTATTCTTACAGAAGACTCCATCTGCTCAAAAGTCAGAGGTCGCAATGCCTGATTTTTCTCACCATACGTTTTCAATAGAAATGGAGACAGACCTGGGCTAAGGGCAGGCCAGTCAAGCCCCAGAGAAGGCTCAGAAAACTTGAATGCATTTCTGCTTATGTTTTTCCTTAGCATAATACATTTTCATAATTAATTTTAAGTGGTAACAGAAAACAGGAAGAACTCCCAAGCCTAATCTCATTTATTCACTGAATTCGGATTCATATTACATTCAAAATGTATTTTTATTTACATACTATAATCAAGTTGGTCAGCCTAGTCATTAAAAGTAATTTTTTTTAAAAATTTATGTATATTAAATATGGATTCAAGAGGATTTACATTTTCAAAAATTAAATTTCACAAAATTTTATTTTTTAAAAATTGTGTCGGTAAAAATATTTTATTCCAAGTAACTTTGGAACATTTCTGTTGGTTTAATCATCATAAAACCGAGCCAATGTAAAAGTAAGCTGATGTGTTCATGTGTAAATGTGTGCTTGCTTAATGCCAGTGATGCTATGAATGGATGACCTCATCCTGTTGTATAATAGCTGTTTTCCCAGATGGGAAAGTAATGAGTAGGTACAGTGTTTCTGAATACATTTTTGTTTGGAATCAACATATTACTTCTACAACTGATAATGAGAGTAATTATAATTAGTAGTCACTTTATTTTGAGAGTCATCTAGCTACAGATACTTGAATTCTTAAGAAAAAAAATCAAACTCTTAAATTCTTTTAAATATTTGGTAAAAACTAAACTGATTATTAACAGCATTATATTTTCATTTATGTTTAGGAGTTATAAGATCTATTCCATTTAATTCAACATTCACTCATTCATCCATCCACTGTCTAAACTGCTTATCCAGCTTGCATTGTGGGGAAGCTGGAACCAATTCCAGCTGACTGTGACCACAAGGCAGGATTCACCCTGGACGGGAGGCCAACACAGAGACAAACAACCATACACACACACTTGTCTATGGGTAATGTAGAGTAGCCAGTCATCCTAAATCGCAAGCTTTTGGACTGTGGGAGGGAACCGGAGAACCCGCACAAACAGGGGCAGTGTTCTCCATGCTGCCCTTATTGTTGGATGCGCTGTGGTAGCTTCTGATACTGATCAGCCATAACATCATGACCACTGACAGGTGAAGTGAGACTAATTACTTCATTACAATATCACTTGTCAGAGGGTGAGATATAGTATTAGGCGGCGGGTAAACGCTTAATTATAGCTCTTAATTATAGATCTTAATTAATAATCTCTTAATTATAGTGTAGAAATGTATTTCTCTTTCAGGTAGTAATGTTGTAGCTCTTATCTGCACTGTTGTAGCACTTACACTGTTTTCTATGACTAAGAAGATTGTATTGAACTGCCTGTAACTCGCACATCAGTATTGTCATGTCTGAATTCATGCTGATTGTTTCCTGAACCTGGAAGTCGCTTTGGACAAAAGCGTCAGTCACATGAATAAATGTAAATGTAAATGTAAAATGGGTAAACAGTAAGTTCTTGAAGTTGATGTGCTGAAGGCAGGAGTGTAAGAATCTGAGGTCTTATTGTGATGTGTAGAGCAGTTCTGGTTTTGTGGTGTGTTCCAGGTGTGCAGTACCAAAAGTGAACCAGAGAAGGAAAGCTGGCCAATCAGTGCCAGGGCCATGGGCACCCAAGACTGTCATACATAGCCTCTCTGGTCCAATCCCACGGAAGAGCTACTATGGATTAAAACGTTAATATTGGCTCTGATAGAAAGGGGTCAGAACACACAGTGCACCACAGTCAGAGCTGTTTCAGATATATTTATATATTAAATATTAGGCAGGTGGTGTGTTGTTGCTGATTGGGGTATCCTCCTATTAACATATTTACTTAACGAATGGCGCATCTTCACATAGGAATGATCTTAATGACTTTATTTACTTCAAAATGACTGAATTAGGAGGAATTTTTTGGAAAAATCCCCTTTAGTTAACTAGCCAATGAAAGCACCTGTCAGATTAAAAACCTGCTCTTCACTTAAAGAAATAATTTGCACAAGGAATGTCAACACCGCCACACATACCATTACATAATTATCCACTTAGAGAAACAGTTCCGACTGATTTGAAGACTGTTTAGCAATCCTGTCACTCTTAACAGGCACTTTAATCATTTTTTGATCGTTTCTTTATGCCTCTTGTAGCAGATCCCTTCAGTCATCATCTGCAAAAATGCTTTTCTCTTAGAGCGATGGTTCATATTTGGTTGTGGAGAAGTTTACACAACACCACCGCATGGCTTAGAACAGAATACAGCGATACAGGTTAAGGCTTGCTTTACTTTTGGGGTGTTTTCCACGTCTGCGAGAAATGAATTGTATTTTTGGGTGGAAATCATCAGGAGACCCGCCATGTTGATTCAGGATTAGCATACCTTTCCCTTGGCTGAGCTTCAAGACTCTTCAGAGGTGTAGAGGAAGGAAGCCAAAAACAATTGAAACGATAAATGAAAAACAAGTTGCATCCTGAAGTGTGGAAATCCCGATGAAAAAGATCCATATTCATGGCAATGCAAATGGTGCTGAAACGTGGCCCGCTTTTAGGTCATCTGTACATAGTTATGCAAATTAATGCTGAGGTGCGGGTAGAAATTGTGGCCTAGGAGTGTTGAAAAGCATTTCAGGGTCACCTCATCTGCCTCATTTTCCATCTTTTCTTTATTTATGTCTTTTAGAATTGAACAGAATGGGTCACGGGGTCTTTAAACCTGAGATATGTAAATTTGCTCTGCCCTGATTGGCTAGACTGTAATGTGTCTCATTTCTAAAGGCTGAAGCACTCCTTAAATCTTCAGGGGGCGGAGCTACAGCTAAACATAGACTGAGTAGGTGAATGTTCATTTGTTTATATTTGTTTATATTTGATTATATTTGTTATATTTGTTTGTTATATTTGTTTTTTTGCACTATATAGGTTTGGTAGAGTTTTGTTAAGGTTTTACATTTCTTCTATTTCTTTTATTCTTTATTTCTCTATTGTGCACTATTTATTGTTATTGTTGTTTGCTCTTAAATTGCTTTTAAATTGTTTTTAATTTGTGTTATGTATCTGGAGGTCACGGGTGGTCGCAAAAAGCATTTCACTACACATCATACTGTGTAAATAAAATTTGAATTTGAATTTGAATTTGTTCTTTTAAATTTTTGTTTGTTTGAGGACATTAAAAATATGCTGTTGGTGCAGCTGTTTCCAAATGTGGCTTGAGACTGAGCCACTACGAGAAGTCCTGTTGTGCAAAATAGAGGGGATTTGTTGTTGTCAAAGTTGTCAAATAACACTGATCTGCCCAGTTTTGCTGTTTTTTCCCCAAAATGCCATTTACTGCAGTAGCTGTGATAGTGTGAATTGTTTTTTTATTTGCAAAATATTACTTTGTCAAACCTTCTAAAAAATCTCTTATGAGATGTTCTAGAAATATGTATGAACTTTTTGTTTAAATTCATGTGTTTTCATGAAATATTTTTGTTTTAGACCAAATTGTACTTAAAGTAGGTCAATGGAAACCCACCAACTGACTCAAGTCCCAATCTCTGAGTTTCCCTACGAGGCTAAACCACTGCGTTGGCATGCTGGAGGGGTGATAGAATGCCAGATACAATAAAAGGATTGGGCTAATTAAATAAAATGAAGAAACTTTATAGGCCATTGGAGTCTATAGAGCCTAAAGTGTCATCCCTATCTCCCCATGCTGTTACCATAGACATCGCTAATGCATAAGGCACTGGGGACACTGGAGGCTTAGGATGGTGGGAACACTGGGGACGTTGGAGACAGTGGGGAAACTGTATGGGGGAACCTTTACCCACTGCTTTTTGATTAGAACTATTTTGCCCCAACCTCTTGAAATATTGGTAACCCCCAACGCCATCCACCATCACTTCCACCTCTGTCTATCTATAGATAAGGTTTTTATATTAGATAAGGTTTTATATTTCTTATATATTTCTTTTTAGAAGCTCTATTTATTTCTTGTTAAGTGTTTTACATCTTTAAAATTGTCTTTAAATCGTGATTTATATCTTTAAGGTCACGGGTGGTCGTCAAAGCATTTTACTGCATATCCTACTGTGTATGACTGTGTATGTGACCAATAAAATTAGAATTTTATTTTGAATAAATAAATAAATATGTGTAGCCTGAAAAAACAGAATCAATTGACACCAACAAAACTAATTAAAATAGCTCTGCCATCTGGAAACCACAAGTAGCCAAAGTGTTCAGAGAGGAATAGCCTGATGTAACGTGTGAGGAACCTGGGCCTCAGAGCTGCGGAAGAAAGCGATGGCCTTTGGAACAGTCTTTCTTCTTCCTTTTCCACCATCTGGATGGGTTCGTGTTCGGCGAGAGCCAAAGCCAGCCTTCAACCCACATGGCCTGTTCCCAACTGTTAAACACAGTCATCTGTTTGTCTTGCAGAAAGCCTCAAATCTTCAGAAAAAAAACATTCCCAACATCTACAACGTTGTTCATAAGACTTGGAAGTAATCTGAGGGCAAACTTCACTTGAGTAGGGCATACACACTTCAGCTGATAGATTTTCAAAATGTCGTCCAACGTCTGAAGATTTCACTCTAGACAAGTCTTCACTGTCTGACAGCAACTCCACAATAAATATGATCAGATGCATTTAAATAAAATAAAATATGCCACATATCTTCCAATAGTAGCCGAATACTATTTTTGAATAATATTTAAAAAATGATTATTAATAGAGAGCCGTTTGTTGGAGACGGATTATTATTCTCCTCACAGACGGAATGGTGATGGTATTTACTGCACAAAATGTCCTGCAGCTTCTTCACATTTATTTT
>JBBIGC010035630.1:0-11999 GCA_037576955.1 Lepidarchus adonis
CAGGACCCCCTGTAAATATATATAAATGTGTTGTGTCTGTGTGTAATTCTGTGTGTGTGTATACAGTACATGAACTCCAATCAGCCATAACATTAATACAACCTGCCTAATATTGTGTAGATCCCCCTTATGAACAGCTGCACTGGTGCACTGTGTGTTCTGATCCCTTTCTGTCAGAGTCAACATTAACATTTTGTGCAACAGGAGCTCCTCCTTAAGATCAAACCAAGCAGGCTAGCCTTCACTCCCCACATGGATCAATCATCCTTCCTTGGATCATTTTAGGTAGGTTCTAACTACTGCAGACCTAGAACACTGCTGTTCTAAAGATGCTCTGGCTCGTATAGCAATAAGCCATCACAATAAGGCTCATATTAAAGTGGCACAGACACTAACACACCCATTTTTTTCTGCTTCCTGCTTATCACTGCTCATCTGCTGCCTAATACTTCCCACTTCCCTGACATGTGCCACTGTAATAAAATAACTAGATCAATATTATTCACGTTACCTATCAGTGACTCAGTTGTGGCATGTGCCCACACACACACACACACTCACACACACACAAACACGCACGCACATACACTCCCACACAATCTCTGATGGACATTTCTGATGATCACTGTTCAGCTGCAGTATAATAAGCATTATCTGAGTTAGTTGACAGTAAAAAAATTAAAACTTCAGCTGTTATGTGCACAACTGCATGAAATGTTGATGTACTATAACACTTTTTCTACAAAAAAGGCATTTCATAAATATTCATAAACCTCTCTTTCTTTCTTTCTCTCTTTCTCTTTCTCTCTCTCTTTCTTTCTTTCTTTCTTTCCCTCTCTCTTGCTCTCTCTCTTAGGCTATATGCTCTTCCAGTGAGTTAGGGTTCAGGTTGATCTTGGTGTTCATCTCGTTGTCGTTCTCGTGGGGGTCCAGCATAATCGGCTCATACATGCGTCGGTAAAGCATCCGGGTCACCAGAGTGATGATGAACATCTCCACGATCATTATCTGCTGACTTAACACTTCAGAGAGACAGAGATTATGGTATTAGACCTGGGGCCAAGCTGAGATAATTCAATACAGTCTGCACGCAGCTCGATAATTATGACATAATTGTAGTACAACATGAAATTGAACAGTAAACTTATGTTCATTCATTCAGAATCTCTCAAATAGTATATAACAAATAAACCTCGTGTCTCTAAAGACATAGTTTTACATGAGAAGCAATGTTCTTACCGTAGAACATAAGTTAATGTAGAAAGACTTTAATCCGGGTCATTTTGAACTATTTCTATTGTTGCTGTTAAAAATGACACAATGTAATGGGCAGCTGTTATTTTCAAAAGATGTGGAAAATGGGAATTATGAGGTTTTGTTCAGATGGTGAGATAAATGTATAATAATACATTTAAACCATGAGCTAATCAGGCAACATTCATTTGAAATGAGTAACACTGACATCACAGACACAAACCTTACATATGCAAATGTGATGACCATTACCACTGCTGTAATTGTGAACGTATAGGTACCTACACTACGCACATACGGATCAAGTCAAGCTTAAAGTAATATATTCAAACTTCTAAATTTCTTTATAAACAGCAACAGGGTTTAAATTCAGCAAAATAGAGAAAGAGAAAGAGAGACTCACTGGATCCTCGAGCAACAGAGGAGAAGGGTGGCGAGCAGGCAATGGTGCCGTCAAGCGACAGGATACTGATAATGGCCGACTGTAACTGACTCAGAATCAGGACCAACTGAAAATATAAAGAGGATTCTGATATTCTGTTCATTTTATAAAGTCTTTAAATCACACACATGGTTTACAATTGCAGTAACTGAAATTGTGCACTTTGCTTAAGCGTTTACTAACAGACAGGCTGTGTGGCTCCACCAGATGTTGCTGCTGTCGCCATGACCTGTACTCTACATGGTACCAATCATACTGATGGCACTGGATAAGTCAGAAAACAATGTTCACACCATGATAAATGAGTTCCTTTAGCCTTGCTTTAAAACCAAGGGTATGAATTATAGATAGTGTGTTCCAGCATGGCTGCATTAACAGCATCTACTCTTCTGGTGAATTTTACACTAGGCAGAACATTGCTGTGAGGATTAGTTTACATTCACAAGAGCATAGTGAGGTCTTCCCAGATATATTTGATAGAACCTGTAGTTCCACTGCTCCACAGTCGAGTGTGGAGAGGATTTACACCCCTCTAGCTGAAGCTTGACAGTGGGACACGGTGACCTTAGGCTCAGCTCTGTAGTCATTCTATATGTGTGAGAACTTATACAAGCTGTACGTGCACAACTGAACCCCTTCATAAAGGAGTGCACATAGGGAGCTCAAGTGACAAGAAATGATTTGTGCATTCTTTTGGACATTACAAATACTATGTGTATTCACATACTTCTATGTCTATTAATAGTAGATTAATAAATGATAATATCAAATCAGGCTGCTGTGTCATCAGTGGGCAGACTGCACATACTAACCTGATACATGGCATACTTGGGGATGATCTTGATGCTGCGCAGGGTATTGCGAATGTGCATGAACATAATGCCCACAGGCCACAAAGCAGTGATGGTCAGCACTCCTATGAATGGATTTATCCAGATAGCAGCTCCCGTTATCTCCAGCTGTGAATATTAATGATAAATATACATCACTGAAATGATAGATCACCATAACGAGCCTTATTTTGGCTTTCTTATTAAAACCTGATGGCTGTCATACAGGGGTAAAAAGTGAGGGATGTATGGAATAAGGTCAAATTAAAACCACAATTTCTTTCTCAAAAAACAAAAAAATGTTATCAATTAAAAAAAAAGAAAAGTTTGAGCCTTTGGACCCTCGGTCAGATGATATGTTTTGCTTAATTATGACGGATAGAGGGTGAATGAAATACACCCTCTGTGTTTTATGCTTTATTTTTTTCCAAAAAGAAAAAAAATGTTCTATTTAAAGTTTGTTGTATACACACACACACACACACAAACACACACACACACGGCCAAAAGAGAAAATATGAGCCACAATGCTTTGGAATCAAAAAACAAACAATTCCTTCCAAGAGGTTTTTTTTTTCAAAGGGTGAGGTTCAATTATCATGAAGGTGAGACAGGTGAGACATAGATAGCCACGGTGGCTGCAATGTGTTGACCCATGTTCTTTAACTAAATTTCCCTGATGTACTAAAGGCTTTTTCATATTCTTCCTATGCGGAGTGCCTTTGTAGTCTCTACTTTTTCTTTAACTCTACTTTGCCCGCTTAAAAGATCACCTATTAGAAGCCAATACGGATGAGGAACTCCAAGACAATCTGAGCCACATTCTCTTTGTCTCTAACAATCTAATTAAATTATTCCCTTTGAGTAACTAATAATTTATCATCATTAGGCTAGTATTACTGGTTAATTAAAGATGTCAAAACATTTATAAGAATTTACAGTGAATTCAAGTGCTTGTTCAATTTTAAATACACAGGGTACTATTGTATTCAGTGTACTTGTTCACTATAGTTGTTTTTCCAGTCTCTCTTGAAGGGAATCTTGAATAGAGTGTGTGTGTGTGTGGGGGGGGGGGGGGTGTAACAATGAAATCCCATACCTCTGAAAGATCAAAGTTACCATTGGTCCATAAGACAATAGAGAAGATGGATAGGACAGTCTTCAGAATGGCATACTGAAGAGACCCCAACTTTAGTAAGAACAGCATACGTCTAAACAAGATATTAGTGTTAGTGTCTTACATGCAGGAACATTAAAGTGCCCATATCAGAAGTGTTAAAGTTTCTTAATGTACCGTTCACTCCCCATTACGTATATATGATGAGCCACTTTATTAGGTAACATGTATCTACACTGATTGTGCATTTTAGCAGCTCCACTTATTGTTTAAAGGCACATTGTATTTTTCAGGGTAGACGGTTCACTTTGTTAACAGTGAGATTGGTTTGTCAAGTTGGTTGGGGGGGGGGGGGGGGGGTTTTTACAATTTTTCACATTTATTTAGATTTTAATACATTTATTTAGTAAACTGATGAAAAAAAAAAGAATCTGTGATTCGTTCTCTTGAACCTTTAACTGACAAAAGTACAAAGAAAAGATTTCTAGTGTTTTCACCAACCAACTTACATGCATTTTATTTAATTTGGAATTAAATTACAGTTTTGAAGTAGAGTTGTTGTGCACTTTTGCCTGATACAGGACTTTATCTGCTCAACAGTCTGTGGTTGCTGATGCCTGATTATCTTCTTCATCATGGTTTTTAGATTTTTAATAGGAGACAGTTGGACTTCTAGCAGGCCGGTCAAGCACACATACCTCTACAAAGCCACGCTGTTGTAATGTGTGCAGAATGAGGCCTAGCATTGTCTGGCAGAAAAACATGGACTTTCCAGGAGAAAAAAAATGTGTCAATGGTCTTGAGCGTTATCTTTTTTAACTGACTCTCTTACAAAGTCTTGATCCATCTTTGCTTGCAAAAACTGAGCCTTTGGTGGATGCTGTTTGTAGCCAATTATGATATCCTCACCTGTTACCAGTTCACCTGCTTATTGTGAAATATTTGAAACCGATGTAACGTAAATGCTCTATAAATGTTTTACTCTTAAATTGCCCTATATTCTATTTTTTGCAGGCATCAAATTCTGCATTTGTTCATATTTAGAAAGTACTATTACATTAGTCAGTGAACCCACTGGAAGTAATTTCTTTGTGCTTTTGTGAATTTTTTGTGAATTTACAAATTGCAGATTAATTTTTTTTTTGCATTTTACCCAATGTGCCAACTTTGGGGTTTGTGCATCTTCCCATTCAGCATACCACAGTTTAACTGCATCTATTCATAATGAGTATTTCAGCATGGAATTATTTTTGAATGACATATATCAGTCTAAAAGCCACAGCCGGTTCTAAAACATACATAGAGAGATTATACATGGTCATACAAACATGTATTCAAGAAAAATGCAAATAAAAGATTAAAAGAAAAAATTCTATCACATTATTGATCAACATATCTGCATACACATACTTGCAGACCACTGCTCTACGCAGTAAGATTACCGTGTGATGGGCACCCTGGGCAGGCAGGGGCAGCAGCAGCAGCACGGACCCGTGCTAATCCTGAAGGTCTTCTTTGCAGAGTACCTCAGAAAAGCATCGTCACCCCCACACTCCTCAAGCATGAGGATTAGAACCTTGTAGATTACAACAGCAAAGTATCTACAGTAAGAGAGGACAGGATATTACACACAGGATATAGCCCCCCACACACACAGACTCCCATCTCCCACACACCTGGTGTAATATTAAATAGACTTCAATTTACATTACTCACATTGCTGAGTATGACCCATTGCACTGTAAGTTACTCATTACATCATATAAGTCAGTGACATTTTCCTGGTATGAATGACTGCAAATGGTTTCTTACGAGTTAGAGGTCATATCTGTGAACATAGTAGCTCGTGGGATCCACATTCCAAGGCAAGACATAGTAGCAATAACCTACAAGGAACAGGAGAGTCATCAAATCATCAATTTTCCCATGTTTATATGGTATATGTAAAAAGTGCCAAGTACATGGACAAACTATGTAAGTATGTATGCATCCTGTTTTTCTAGCCTAGTAAAGTAATGTCATGGTAAAGGTGGGTGAGGAAAACTAGACTACTGCAATACAGTTAGAGCACACATATGTATCCCATTCGCAAAGCAGTACATTCAGTTAAATAGGAATCCAAAATCAAGAACCTTGAAAGAGAGGTCACTAGCCCTGCTCCTGAAGATCTACCTTTCTGCAGAATGTAGCCCCAGCTCAAGTCTATAACTCTGTGTCTCCATTTAACAAGTCTAATCAGGATTTTTCAGAAAGGTAGTTTTCCTTGAGGGGGGTTGGTGACAAAATATGCCACATTTTTAAAATTTTTATTAAAATGTTTATGTTATTCAACAGCCTACATACATGTCGTGTATGTATTAAATTTATTACATACTCAATCATAATATTCTAACGAAATATTCTGATATTTGGTTTTTACAATTAAAAACACAAATAAAAGTTACAATATACGTATGTGCGATCACAAAAACAAAATGTATCTTAATGTATATATTACTATTACTATTGCCCACCTTTACCTGCCCGGAGGTACATCAAAGTAAACTGTTCAAAAAAGATTCAAGTAAAAGATTCTGTTCAAGGTTTGTATAAGAACTCTTACTGGTGCTGCTCCATTGACCCATGTGATGGTGGTCTTCTTTGGGGAGGGTACTTTTCTGTAGACATACACACACTCCTCCAAGTACAGTATGAGTGACACACTGGCCATGAACGTGAGGACAGTGTATAATGCAACTCCAAACATATCCAGCTCTGATGGGGGATGACAGAGATAAAGGGGGGTGAGAGAGGAAGAGAGACAGAAAAAGAGTGGAAGAAAGAGAGGGAGAGAGAGAGAGGGAGAGGGAGAAAGAGAGTTTGTGACAACAATTCTTTAGCATTGTTGCACTTGAAAAAACAACCTGTTTGCGTGTCAGGCTTTAATGATGCTTAGTATCAAAGGTAATTATTGCTGCAAGCAACAGAACGCATCATAGAAACAAGAACCGGCAGCATGGTTCGAGACATCTGAAGGAAAATAAACTCTTCAAAATGAGATTTTTAAATGCTGATAAGATCTAGCACAGAAACACATCACGACCCTGCAGCTAACCCAAAGACATATAACCCTACAAGAGTCCACTTACTTCACCATTCACAGTACATTATCAATGTATGAAAAACAATATGTCTGCTGTATGGCACAGTCTGGTGTTTGGGCACCTCTTAATAATCAACAGATTGTGGTGATTTTGTAACTGAAAAGATGTTAACACAGTCTCTCTAGGACATGGAATCCACAAATTTTCAACAATGTTTAAATCAGGAGACTGTGATGGCCATTCCAAAACCTTCAGCTTCATCTCTTGAGGTCGTCCATTGTGGATTTGAGGTATGTATAGGATCATTGTCCTGTTGTAGAAGCCATTCCTCTTTTCAGATTAACAGCTTTCAGCTTTACAGATAGTGTGATGTTTGCTTCCATAATTTGTTGGTATTTAGTGGAATCCATTCTTCCCTCCACCCATGCAATGTTTCCTGTGACACTGGCTGCAACACAACCCTAAAGCATGATAGATTCACCCCCATGCTTAATGGTTGGCAAATGTGTTCTTTTCATAAAATGCTGGATTTTATGATGGGCACAGTTAAAGTTTTCTTCGGCTGGCTCTTCCATGAAGGACAAAAGAATGGTGCACTACCACTCCTGAGTCTGCTAAATCATCCTGTGGGTTTTTTACAGTCAAAAGGGGATTTTGATTTGTCTTTCTGACCAATATATGAGCAGTTCTCTCAGAGTTTTCTTGGTCTTCCAGATCTCATCTTGACCGCCACAGTTCTCCTGAACTGCCATCTTTTAATTACATTTCTCACTGTGGAAACTGAAAGCTGACAACGTTTTGCTATCTTCTTCTAGCCTTCTGCTGCATTGTGGGCATCAATAACTTTCATTTTTAGAGTCTTACACAGCTGCTTAGAGGAACCCAAGGTTGTTGAGTGTTCACAAGTGTGTGCACAAGGCTTGAAGAGTCAGAGTATTTGTAAAGCTTTGAAATTGGCACCAGCTGACATTTACTAATGACATTTACTAATGATAGCTGTTGCCATGAATCAGATCTAATGAGCTGATTAAGGTTTGAAACCTTGTAAAAAAAATCTTTGGAACTCTTAGGGTGCCCAAACTTTTACACAGTGTCATAATAATGTTGTTTTGTGTTTTGTTTTTTTCATTTTTTTGATTTTTTTAATTTATGGCGTAAAAAGTATCAATGTTTGCTGAAAATATTGTAAATTTTTTTCCATGTCCTAGAGAGACTATGTTAACATATTTTCAATTAAATCACCAAAATCTCTTATTTATTGAGTGTTGACCAAACATTTGCATAAGACTGTACATACATCACCCAAATAATACATGCCTAACTGCAGAAGGCCTACATAATGAGCATTATACTTATGAAGAATTAGGTTTTAGGTTATGCAGGTCATATAGATAAATGACCTTTCAAATATTACTTTACCAATAAATGTCTTTTGTTACTGCAGAACATATTTTGTATTTGTTTAGAACATAACCTGTTGCTTACTAGACTAGTAAGAAGGTCTGAAATTAAATATAGGCTAAATATACGTCATATAACATTATACTTCACTTTGTACATTGCACTAGTACATTTTTTTTTTACATTTGCACATTGGACAATACAAGCTGTTTTGCACTTTAAATACAATACACTTTATGTAAATAATCATTTCCCTCCTGTTATTCAGCACATACATAATGTATAAAGGTGTGTATAAATATGTGTACATATACATATTTTTTTCTTTTAGTTTTAATGATCTCTATTTCTATTTACTTCATTTCCTATTTCTACTCTGTATGGTCCACGCAGTACATCGGGTTACATTTCACTGCTGGTCATACTTGTATAACCTGGCATGTGACAAATAAAGCATCTTGATCTTGAATCTTGAATCTAAAATATGTCACTTGACTGTCGATGTGCTTGTACATGGACAGTCTGACAATAAACATGTCTTGAACCTTAAATGTATATGAACACCAAGTGTTTTTCTTTATCCAAACAACCTGTCATCTAATCACAAATAAGACGAGTCACTTACGATTTATGACCTCGACAGCCAGCGGGGGTTCCTGTAAACATCTGGGATCAATACTTCCGTTCAAATGGTCCATTTTAAATACTGACTAAATTCCCTCACAATGTCCACTCCAAGTGATGGGTCCAGAGAGCAGCCCTTTCACTGGGAAAACCTACGCGGACTGACTGAAAACGAAAACCGTGCTGGTATTATGCTGGTCCAGCATAATACAACAAGAGGAACGTCCCTTTCATTTGGCGCCTTTCCCACCTGTTTAGAAACAAGCCCCGCCTCCTGCACTGTGATAAGCTACTTCTTGCCTCAATCACGTTTTGCCGTCCAATGGGCATCGTGCCAAAGTCAGACGACACAGAAGTTTCATTTCTTCTGTAAAAAATTAATTAAAGAAAAGTAAACTTTATTTGAAGTGCGTTAGTGCTTAGAAAGTTACCGCAGTGGAACATCTTAGCATCTATCAGATGTTTGTACATTGATTTCTCTTTTTAAACGCTTTAGTGTAAAATTAAAGGATACGTTTTCAAGACATGTGACCAAATTTGGTCAAAGTTCATTTCCTGGGCTATGCGATGAGTAATTTGACTGAAATATTATATTTATTTATTGGGTTTTCAATAAATAGAATTTGGTGTTCTTAAGGCTTGTGGTTAATATTTCAGTCAAGTGACTCAACACATACTCCAAGAAATGAACTTTGAAAGGGAAGCTATTTATTGAAAATCCAGTGGCAATATAGTCTTCATATCAAAGAAGAATACAGTCTAATCTGTTATGTGTTATGGATGGTAACCAATCCCAAAAGAAAGTCTGAAAATCATAACAGTCCAATTGTTAAACTTTTATTATGCACTGCTAACCCTATACTTCAGTACGGTATCTTACACTTTTGGGACTACAAGGGAAAATAAATTTCCATTCTTTATTAAGAAATGTTCAAAAGTCAAATCTTGTTTTTATTTCTCTATGGAACAGAAAGTGATTTAATTGCAGGTAAACAACTAAAATAAATCTTGATTTATCATTAATAAAAAAATATCAACAAAAATGTGTATTCAAAAACGTTAGGACACCCTAACCCCTAATAGCTAGTGTTACCCTAGTGTTGGGCTTTTACTCTGCCACTCTAAGACTCTCAGTGTCTTAGTTTTCAGACAGTTCTTGGTGGATTTACTTGTATATTTGATGGTTCTATGATGAGGTCCTGCTGCAGTGAATTATGACTTTTCCACCCCCATGCTTCATAGTTGGTATGAGGTTCTTTTCCTGGACATGTCCTGTGTTCGGGTGACCAGATAATTCAGTTTTAGGCTCATCTGTCCAGAGAACATTATTCTTGAAGTCTTGGCCTTTGTCTAAGTCCGGCCTCTATGTTTCTCTTAGAGAACAAAGGTTTCCTCCTTACACACCTCCCATGCAGGTTAAAGTTCTGTCGTTTCTTTCTGATTTTTAGAGGCATGCACTTTCACATCAGTAGCAAGAGCCTGCTGTAGGATCTGTGGTGACATTTTATCACATGACTGTATATGTGGCCTCTACACACGAAAATCATGTCATCAAAATGAGCTAATCACAAGCAGACATTGCTTCACAATTTAAGAGCAGTTGGGTTTAGAAGCTAGAGACGCGGAGTTAACTTGAAAACACAATTACTACAACTAAATAACCAGGGCCTTAAGTTTGAGATTTTTAATTGTGGCTAAATATTCCCCACTACTGCAAACAACTGTATGGTAATCAGACTCCCACACCAGTCAACCAAATAGCAACTTGTGTTAAATTTGAATGATTTTAGTACTTCCTTAGTGAATTACACTGATGTCATTTGAATGCATACATCATTGTAACAAAGTGGCACATAATAAGCTGTGAATATGGAAATGCATTAATAAAGAATATAGTGCTGAGTGTACAGATTATTCTATAAATCAATCCTGCTCCTCCCAAGCACATTTTAATGTTTTCCCTACTCCCAACACAAGTGATCTAACTAATCAGCTCATTCTCAGGCCTCACTAATGTGGAGCAGGCAAAAACACTGAAAACACTGAAGTGTGAAGGCCGGTGGGTCACCAGGATAAGGACAGGAAATAATTGCCATAGATGCGTTTTTTTATATCCCTAAAATACTCTAACATTATAGCCTTAAATCATGTTTCAGCCTTTAAATAAGATGCACAACACAAATGTTTTGATTAAAAATGAATAACTCAATCATTTCAACTAATTTTTTAATGATTATTGTAGATTCTCTACATTCACACACTGTTACTCAGAGCTGAGTTTTCATCATAGTGATTCCTACTTCAGTTTCAAGGCTGTTTGAGAGAAAACCACAGGAACATCCTTCACAGGTGTTGATTTTTCATCAGTTCTCCTTGACCTGTGTGGCTGTTGTTCTTAGCTATACAAACATTCACTGAGTGTAGAAAAGACACCAGGTTTGATATATTTACACAGCCTTCACTGTACTGAACTGTTGCTCCGAAGCAAATCATTTACATTTCAAGTACTTAATATTTATGTCATCATTTAAACATGTTTCATTACAAATCATTTGAGGAACATGATAAAGAGTTCAGGGTTCTGACATGGCCTCCAAACTCAGATGTGAATTCAATGGAGCATCTATGGAATGTGGTGAACAAAGTAGCCCAATCCATGGAGCCCCCACCTCCAAACTTACCGGACTTCAGGTACATGCTTCTACTTTATATACTTGTTGTTAAATGCTACAGCACATCTTGAGAGGTTTTGTGGATTCCATGTCTGTTTGGTGGCCTGAGGGTGACCTATGAAATATTAGGAAGGGGGTTATGGTTGTGGTTATGTAAATCTCATGCCCAACATCACAAGAAACTAAATAAAGTTATATAATATATATATATATATATATATATAATAAGTCATTTGTGGAGCAAACAAGCATTACAGAGTATTACAAACATTTCAAAAGTTTATTAAAGTAGTTTATCCATTTATTACTTGAATTTGCTTTCCACAGTATTGTATATTATATGACACATTTGGCTAAATGGATTTCCTAACTCAACCATGCACAAATGAATATATTATGGGCTATAATTACATGAAGACTCAGTGGTACATGGTCAGAAGGTCATTCCCCTTTGGCACTCTTGGTTGTGACTGATCAGATTTCAGCCGCATTGCTGTGCAACAGAACACACACACACACACACACACACACACACACACACACACACACACACACACACACACACACACACACACA
>JBBIGC010035684.1:0-11997 GCA_037576955.1 Lepidarchus adonis
AACTCACACATCAGTGTTGTCATGTCTGAATTTATGCTGATTGTTCCTGAACCTGGAAGTCGCTTTGGACAAAAGCCTAATAAGTAAATGTAAATGTAAATGTTTTCCAAGAACAGATATGTTAAAAAGAATATTTAAAAGAAACAAAATCACTAATTTAATAACATGATGTAAAAAATCAAAGATACCAACAAAACCACAAATAATGCTGGGAGGTTCCACCTCATCCTTAATACAATCCAGAGAACATTGCTTATTATTTTCCCAATATTTTTTTTTTACATATTTGACTACAAGCTTGACCTGAACTCCTAGAAAGCACCATTCTTTACACCAATTAGCTATATTAATGAAATAATGTACATTACTATAGGGTTTCTGTTGGAAATGTAAAGACATATTTCCAAAGTGAAATCTTCTGCAGTTTGTTGCATGATATTTTAAGTATTTTAGATTATTTAAAATGTACAAATTCACAGATCCATCCTGATTTATATGTGCAGGGAATGTCATTCCATGTGTTCAGGGTCTGAGGACTGGTAGTGAATACAACACAATCCTCCTCTCCATGAGCATCATTTGGTTCACCCTTCTTCCAGAATCTGGAATAAACACAAGCAGAGAACACACAAACATTTAGCAGCTTAATTCTCTAAAACCATCACCACTGAGCCTTGTTTGCATCCTCTTATTCCATCGCTGCAAAGTACAGGGTGACCATATCCACACAGAACACACCCCATTAGCTCGGTGCCATTGGACCAGGCCCGAAATGTGAGGAGAGGCACGGGTGGTGAGCTGCCCAAACGGATCACAGGGGGCGTGGTTTGGGCGCTGGCACCTTTTTCTGCCGCTGCTGTGTTTTTCTGTTATATACGGTAATACTGGACTCCCACAAGAGACACTGAGTTGTGAGATGTGTGTGGGGGGTGGGGCAACAGAAAAGGGGCGTGGCTACCTGAGAACATGTGGGAAGGGAAGCTGAGGATCCTAGGGCACTAAGGTAGAGGGGACTAGACATATAGGGAGGAAGGGAAACCCAAGACTCCAGGCAGGGGCTAGGAAGGGATGAGGGGAAGGAGGGTAGAGTGAAGGAATGGATGACGCCCTCAGGTGTCCGACGTTGCTTTATACAGGTGAGAACAAGAATGACAAGGTCAGCTGACCATGACACACAATTGCAAGTGTCGTAATTTGACTCACGCTGTAGTCAGTGCTGATCCATCCAACCACTTCCATTTTCCTTCTGTTTCTATATCAGTTAGACCAATCCAGGCATAGCCTGTCTCCTTCTGAACGAACTCCTACAGGAGAACAGAAGGGGGTTAGAAGGAGATTTGTATCAGAGCTCAGTTCCTCTCTCTGCTTTCCTCACCTGTTCTTCTCTGCTGTTGATGATCACCAGATCTGCTCCTCTCTCTCTGCAGACCTGTCTCGCCTCACTCCATGTCTTCTGTTCATAGGAGGTGTAGTAATAACTGCTTCCAAACTTCTTCCCTTTTAATTGTAGTTTGTCTAATAGGGAAAAGAAGAAGAACTCATGTTTTTGTCGCATGAACAGCACTTTCATTTAAGACTAAGTGGTTCTTTACTTTCATTATTCAGTAAATCAATTTTAACCCTCAACTAGTGTTCAGTGAAATGTTTTAGGACTTTGGTTTAACACCCCCTCATCACCAAGTAGCCATTAGGGCTGGGGCTGGAGTTAGGGTTCAGATTTTTATGAAAAAAGGGACTTTCAGGTTAGTTAGCTTCAGTAAGGTAATCAGTTAGCCATGAAAACGTATAATTTCTTGCAAAATTTATATTTAGTTCCTGATTTTACCATTGTATTTTTAGCATGGCCTGACATAATGAACTATATATTTTTTTCTGGTTTAAAATTGTGAAGGAGTATGCTACACTAATCTCATCACAAGCATATCTAATCTTATGGTGTTGAAACATATATTTTCTATAGTATTTTACTGTTATGGTCTATAAAGGCCTTTATATGGGACTAATATAGTAATGGGATGGGGTTTATAGATGGCCAGGGTGGGGAGTGCACAGGGAGTGGTGTGCTTAGAGAGGGGGTCCTGTAAGGGTCCAACTCAGGCGCCATTCATTGAGTGCCTATGTGGAGAGGCTTGGTTTCCCCTCGCTGGCTGACAGACAGGTGTCTTCTCCCCCAGGACGTTGCTCTGGCCGCCAGTAATAGGGTGCGGTGAAGCTCTCTAATGTACATGTTGGACATGCTCAGGGATCAGACTTATGGCTACTCTATTGTTCTGCAAGGGGCATCCAAGGGCTTTCGTGTAGGTCCCCGACAGTGGCTTTCGTGTGTGTTCAGGGATCCCCTCCTGATGGAAGTCAGGGATGTCGTTCTGTAGAGGGGCACCAATGGGCCAGTGTCTCTAGAACCGTGCCCAATTATCGGCGGCACATGCCTTTCAACCAGTGAGGGGAAACCACGCCTCCCCGTGCTGACGCTCAATGAAGCCCTTTACAATTTGCAAGGAAAGTTGGGTGGGAACTAGTTAAAACTAGTATTTTATAACTTTTCAGAAACATATGTACATTCGGAAATAAACACACTCAGAAATATAATGTGCTAAAATGCATCCATTTCTGTCATATGTGGTTCTTATCAGGTTTGTTGAACACATAATTTTATTAAAATGTGTGGAATTGAGTGATGAAGGTTCATCCATTGCTTCTCCTCACCCAGTTCTGAAAGATTTCTCTGGAGCGCATCTCTTTCCATGGTCAGGACTTCATTACTGCTCTGCAACCTATTCCTCTCTAATGTGATGTTGTGGTTCGTAGCCAGTAACTGGTCTCTCTCCATGAGTATGTTCACATAGTAGCTCTTTAACTGGTCTCTCTCTTTAGTTACATTAGAATAACTTCTCCATAACTGATCTCTTTCTGCTTTATGTTTTAAACTCAGGACCATGATAACACTCAGCAGAAGAACACACAGCAGCCCCAGACACAGGTACCCACACCACACTCGCCTCCTCTCAGGACCTGGCAGAGTTACAAAAGAAGTAGTTAGTTAGTCTGCTAGTACTCCTGCTTTTCCTTGTGAGCGTGGAAGCACTTATTCTAAAACAGTATCAACAACATGAAACTGTAGCTACTTCCTCTTTCTCTCCGCAACTTCCTAATACTGCACTAATGAAAGTGTAAAATCAGTCATTAACGCTTCATACACAAATAATATCAGTACAGTTTTTCATATTGAAGAGCTGAGTGACATCAAACTTAGTCACTGTCATAAAATACCACAAGTCAGTTTGTGAAATTTGTGCCCTGATATATATGTACCCTGATGAAGAAACTGTTAGGAAACAGAAGCATCTACAGTCACCAACACAGCAGTAGACCACACAAACACTGAGTGTAAGAAATAACATTCATTAAACTAATTATGTATGAAAATACACATTAAAAATTTAAGTACAGCAATGCTTTTTAAAACAATGTTACTGCATTTTCCATTATGTTCATTCAAATCTACTGCTATTAAATTATTACATGTGAGTAAAATGTTAGAAAACAATACACATTTAATGAATTGCAATTTGATACATAAACTAATTATTAACTCTTAAGACCTGTTTTGTTTTAGTTAAAATGTTCAGAAGATCACAGCCATTATTAATCTAATAATCAGTGTAAGGTTATGATTACCTGGTGACTGTGCTGTGGTGTTCAGGTAGACATTGTCATCGCCACTCTCATTGGTCGTCTTCTCAGTGTCTTCCATGTTTACATAGATGCTCTCAGAATCTCCACCTGTCTCAGCACCCTTCATGGTGATAACTAGATGCAGAATGGAAACTACAACCACTACCACTACTGTCAGGTTGGTGATATTACATCATGTGATGCTGAGGTTTTCCTGCTTCTTGTGTGCAAAGGCGGGAGCAAAACAGAATCTAGCTCGATCTATACTACAGTATCATCTCCTAAGGGGCAACATACGTATTCAGGGTATGGAATTGCAGATGAATGTGAGAAATCAAAAGCTTGTAAAGTTACTTTACAATTGTTATTTGCATTTAAAGGAAACTTAATGAAGATTAAGAAAGTAATATACAATAATGTAATAAATGGTCACAACATGGCTAATATTAAATACGTTTAGAAAATGTTAGTAATCTTTATTAAAGCACTTTATTAAAACTTTATTAATGACTATGAATAAAATGACAGCGGCCCTGCGGAAAAATGCTACAGTGGAAATAGTTGATTTTAAGTTATTTAAGCATTTAATTGATACAGATACAAGAACTACATGTACAGGTGATATGATCTATAGAAATTACACATCAAATGACATTTTGTGGTCAGTTTTATCCTCCAAATGTACAGATGCAAAAGATAAGTACAACCTTGTATTTTGTGCACCTTCAGTCATGATTAGAATGAAGTGTTCCAGAATAGGTGCCAGTAACTAGAACTTCCTGCATGTGGAACCTGTCTGACACACTTACTCCAGAATGTAATGAAGAGTGATCAGATGAAATGAAAAGTCCTTATTTGCCCTGAAAATGAAAACAAAAATAAAACAAAACAAAAAGCTGCATTTCAGCCACAAAAGGACCTGCTGAGATCATTTCAGTAATCTTCTCATTAACACAGCTGGAGATCATTCTGTCAGGCTCACTGAGTTAGAATAGCAGACTGCATGCTTTAATTGTATAATTGACTTATTTGTTTCAAGCAGTTCTTCTTCTTGTTTTTAAAGGTTTTGTGAATAGATTCGGTTCTACAAGTTTTTGAACAAGTGCACATCACCTACAATGAAAAACTAACTGAAAAAGGATTAAATTACTTAAATGCTAATAAAGTTTTTTTCTGTGTATTAATATACAGTGATTTCAGGAGTTGGTAAACTACTGGAAAATCAATATAGTAAAAAATCAACGCAAGGAAAAAGAAAAGGTTTGTGTACATGCCTCATAAAGATAGAGATCTTGATTTGATGTCAGTCTTACTGGATTGAGAACATTGACCCATGAGCCCTGGATTGTGTCGTGGACAGAAAGGTGAGATTAATGGGTAATTACACCTCTATTTAAATTAAATTAGTTATTGTAATGAAATACACCTGAATAAACGCAGTCATTAATACACTGACATACTTTATTGATTTAAAAGGACTTTAAAGCAATGTGATACTATAATGTGTAATATGCTTTAGAGAGGAATGAAAGTGAGTAGGTTTAATACAGAATACAGGAGTGTGAATGAAAGGCAGGGCAGTGGAGGGGTTAGGATGCAGGTAGTGGAAGTGGCAAAGGTAAAGGAGTGTAATAGTCCTGAGTAACGGGGATTGTGGAAGAGAGGTGAAGTAAAGAGTGCAGACAGGGTGAATGGCTAGAGCAGAGTAGCAGGAGTGATTTGTGACAGACAGGTACTAGCAAGAGTGAAAGAGAAGGTTTACAGGACGGTAGTGAGACCAGCGATGTTATACGGATTGGAAAGACAGACAGCAGAGCTGGAGGTGCAGAGTTCAGTGATCATTTTCCTCTGAACGCAGTTATGAGTGTGGCAGTGTAGATTCACAGATCCAGCCTGACATTAAAGAGCACGGCACATCATTCCATGTCTTCAGCGCAGAAGAAAAGGACTGGAAATGTACACAGTCTTCCCCAGCAGCATCATTGGGCTCACCCTCTCTCCAAAACCTGTAATGAGTTCACACCATGCAGTACACAGGTTTAAATATGCCATATACCACTTTCTTCAATTCCAACCATTTTTGGACACTCCTCAAATGTAAATAACACCAGAACATGATTTGTAAGTGATGTTAAACAAATATGTTGCCACAAATGTGTTTAAAAACTGGAAATATACAGTGGTGTGAAAGTGTTTGCCCCTTCCTGATTTCTTTTTTTCTGTTTGTCACGATTAAATGTTTCAGATTATCAAACAAATTTAAATATTAGTCAAAGACAACACAAGAAAACAAAATTCGGCCGGCCACTCCTGGGAAGGTTCACCACTGTTCCATGTTTTCACCATTTGTAGATAATGGTTCTCACTGTGGTTCTCAGGATCCCAAAGCTTTAGAAATGGCTTTATAACCTTTTCCAGACTAAAAGACTGATCTCAATTACTTTCTTTCTTATTTTACGTATTCCTGAATTTCTTTGGATCTTGGCATGATCTCTAGCTTTTGAGGATCTTTTGGTCGACTTCACTTTGTCAGGCAGGATTTTTAAAGTGATGTCTTGATTGAGAACAGGTGTGGCAGTAATCAGACCTGGGTGTGGTTAGAGATATTCAACGCAGGTGTGATTAAGAACTGTTATGGTTATGTTTTAACGGGGGGAAGGGGGTGCAATCACTTTGTCACACAGGGCCATGTAGGTTTGGATTTTTTTTATCCCTTAATAATAAAATCCTCCATTTAAAAACACTTCTAGTCTGTGACTAAAATTTTAATTTGTTTGATGATATGAAACATTCAAGTGTGATAAACATGGGGGGGGGGGGGGGGGGGATCAGGAAGGGGGTAAAACTTTTGCACACCACTGCATGTGTTCTGCTAAAACAAGTCATTTAAGTTTGTAAATTTTACAGCTTAACTCACTCAGTGGTAAGTGCTGATCCATCCACCCACTTCCATTCTCCTTCTGTTTCAGCATCACTCAGGCCAATCCAGAGACATTCAACTTGTCTTCCTCGTCTGTGAACCCCAGTTTCATTGTTTTCCTTATAAATGAACTCCTACAAAGAGCAGAGTGTAAGAAAGTTAGACTTTTTGGGATTTTAATATTTCTTTTAAAGATTTCACTGCATTTCATCAGCTGTTTAATATGGAAGCAACCAAGCACAATTGAAGAGGTTTCACAAATCTATTTTTTTATATATTTTTCAGCCTTTACAAAACCCATAGACTCCCCAATAAAATTAGATACGTCATTAAAAATATAAAAGCAATATTGTGCTGGTGTCGATCTGCTGCAGGCTCCTGATAGACACTGCTCTCAATACTTTCAGTTTTGGCTTTTGGACCTGATGTAAAAATGTTAATGATGTTATGTTAATGAAAATTGTCTGGGTTATACTAAGCAGCAAATGAACAGTCAGTTCTGGAAGTTGTACTGGAAGAAGGAAATTGGGTGAGCATAAGGATCTGAGTTGCTTTAACAATAGCTTTATCATAATGGATTTATTGTAAAGGCTTTATTGTAATGTCTAGACAATTGAGTTAGAACATTTCCAAAACTCATGGGTGGAATAGTAAGTACCTACCAAGAATGATCCAAACAATTATGCATGTTGGGAGTGAAGGCTTTAGAAGAGCTGTTACACAAAATGACATTGCTGACTCTGATAGAAAGTCGTCAGAAAGTCACGGTTCCCATATCTTAGTCTGGTAATGTGTCTGTGTCATGTGCTTTTTCTTAGTCATGTGTTGAGTTATGCTCTTTTTAAAATTATAATGACAACAGAAACTACTCAAATGACCCTGATCAAAAGTTTGCATAACCTGATGATTTGGCCTGATAACATGCACACAACTTGACACAAAAGGGTTTTAATGGTTATTAAAGGAACCATCTTAACCTGTGATGTGTTTGCTAGTAATGATGTTTTTTGGATTTTAGGTTATAGGGAATGCAAAAGAATTGTCAAAGTATCTGTGGGAAAGGGTAGTTGAACATTATAAAACAGGAAAGGGATATAAGAAAACATTAAAGGAATTGAAAAGCCAATTAGCAGTGTTCAATCTCTAATTAAGAAATTGAAAATTAGGGGTTGCGTTGAAACCAAACCACGGTCAGGTAGACCAACTACAATTTCAGTCACAACTGCCAGGAAAATTGTTCAGGATGCACCCCCCACCACCACACACATACACACACACACACACACACACACACACACACACACACACAATTTCAGGTGAAATTGTGAAAAAATGTGGTGTGACTGTTTCAGGATGCACAATAAAGAGGCATGTGAAGAAAGATGGGCTGAATGGTCGAGTTGCCAGAAGAAAGTCATTATTACACAAATGCCACAAAGTTTCCCACTTACAATATGCCAAACAGCACAGAAACAAGTCTCAAAACACACAAAGTCATTTGTAGTGATGAGACTATAACTGAACTTTTTGGCCACAACCATAAAGGAGTCAACAAGGCCTATGATGAAAGGTACACCATTCCTACTGTGAAACACGGTGGTGGATCACTGATGTGTGGATGTGTGAGCTACAAATACACAGGAAATTTGGTCAGAATTGATGGCAAGATGAATGTAGTGGGTTATCAAAATATACTGGAAGAAAATTTACACTCATCAGCCTGGAAGCTGCGCATGGGATGTACTTGGACATTCCAACATGACAATGATCCAAAACACAAGACCAAGTCAACCTGTCATTGGCCACAGCAAAATAAAGTAAAGGTTCTGGAGTGACCTTAATATTATTGAGCCACTCTGGGGAGACATTAAACATGCAGTTCATGCAATACAACCCAAGAATTTACAGGAACCGGAGGCTATTTGCAGCAAGAAGGGTCAGCTTTACCAACTGTTAGGATAATAAGCCTGATTCACAACTACCACAAAATACTTCAATCTGTCATTGATGGTAAAGGGGACAATACTTTGTATTAAGAACTGGGGTATGTAAACTTTTGATCAGGGTACTTTGGGTAGTTTGTGTTAGTAAACACAGTTGACTGATAATGACTGCAGCCAACCACTAACCATGAGTGAAAGAAACGTTTTTGTGTTATCATTCATATTCTCTGAAAAATGGTTAAGAAATCATAGGTTCTGTCAGGGTATGTAAACTTATGAGCACAACTGTATATAATGGAACCTGAAAAAAGCAGACCATGTAGGTCAAGGCCAGAAACCACTGTGGAATGTGTGTGACCTTTGAGTCCTATGAAGGCACTACAAGAGAAGACCTCAGTATAGCCACGTGGGCTCAGTAAAAGCAATATAGCTTAACACAGTCCACCGCTGTGTTAAAAATAAAACTGGAAATTCTGAGCAAACACAAAACCATACATTAATTCTAGGGGTGGGAATCGCAGGGTATCTCACGATACGATATGCAATACTTGCCCAACAATAATGATGATACCACAATGATCTGAAGTAGCGACGCTGGAGAGTCAAATTGGTGGCAAATATTTGTTAATTAAAATTTTGATATTGCAGTCGGGATATCAATTATCATATCACATGAGCAAGGGTGACAATATATCACAATCTTGATATTTTGGCCCACCCCTAATTCATTCCATGTAGAAACAATGAGGTTTCGGGGCCTGTGCACATTTCAGATTGAATTTCAAAATACATTTAGAATTTGACTACAACGCGGTTTACCTCGGTGTTTTACCACATTTTCTTTTAATCACAGGTAACTTTAAATTAAATGATATATTAAATTATATACGCATATAAATGATTTACCTCAGTACTTTACCTGTTCCTCTTTGCTGTTTATGACGACCAGATCTGCTCCTCGCTGCCTGCAGTCCTGTCTGGCCTCATTCCAGTTCTTGCAACCAATAGCGAAATAGTAATATTGGTCTTCAAATTGCTTCCAGTGCCCCACACCTAGAACAGCAGTGTAAATGAAATACATAAGTGCAAGGTGCCTCTCTTTTTCTTTTAGTAAGGCATTGT
Organism: Lepidarchus adonis; assembly: GCA_037576955.1. Classification (NCBI taxonomy): domain Eukaryota; kingdom Metazoa; phylum Chordata; class Actinopteri; order Characiformes; family Lepidarchidae; genus Lepidarchus; species Lepidarchus adonis. The sequence goes on from JBBIGC010035684.1 coordinate 9,661, forward strand.
CAGTGGTTCCGGAGGTTGTCCTTACCCATGTTTGTGTACTTGTTCTTTAGCTGGTCTCTTTCCTCTGTCAGGTTGCTGATTCTGAAATTCACTTTTTAAAAAAATGTGGGACATATGGTTCTTAACCTCTTTCAATAAAAGTGATGCATGTTTTTTATTTTTAAAGTGATTTACTCTGAAGTGTGGTTTTGTGAGATCTGTATCAGCATTTCGCCACCATTGGAACAAAATTGCATAACGACCTAAAACAGGAAACTTTACAGGATTTTCTATTTGTCTATTGAAAGTGAATAGGTCTGAATCTTAAAAAAGAAAAATACATAAAAACAGCATCAGATCTATTCACTTTTCATTCCAGTCACACAAAATTATTGTTGCCACTGCTTTATGGCATCGTGGCCATAGCAAAAAAAACTCAAAACATTGCCCAATTTCAACAAACAGTTTCAAGACCATAACAGCACATCTGAGATTAGCAGCTGGTGTTTTCAAATTATGCTTATTGTATTAGCATTGTATATTTTCAAGTTATACACAGATTTGTTGCGACAGTAAGAATAATAGCTGCTGTTTTCCAGGTTATTACATTGATTTTCAAAGTGAAAATAGAGAGAAGATGTAAATAATACACAACATTTTCCTTAATTTTCTTAATGTATGTGTTTATTTTATGAGTGTAGCTGGAAACAATACAGAAACTCATCTGTGCCATTACATTTACACTCATTTTTTGCAATACATATATAGTAATAATCTTTTTTGTATGTGCTGAGGGAATCAACTCATTTTCACACTGAAAATCAATAAAAACATGTAAGGTTTGCAGGGTCTAGCACGTTTGCAAACCATTCCACATACAGTAAATTAAACGTCCATGTGAGCTTCTCACTCTTGTTAGGTGTAGAAACACTCACTGTGCATGTAGGTCAGGAGGTTGGTGATCAGCAGGACGACACACAAAAGTCCCAGAGACACTACAGCCAATCTGCAGCATCTGCTTCTTCTTACATCACCTAATAAATAATACTCCACCATCTTCATCAAGTGCATTATTAGCTTAATTGTATTTTACTACTAAAAGTATCTATGATTATACTCAATACTGTAAGGTAAACATGTTCCTTTTTGTGAGAAAACAATACTCTTTACTCTTCAGCTTCTAAACCTGAAGGACAAAAATAAATACTATATATGTGTCCATTTGTACATCTGCAAGGTTGTATATTACCTTTTCCTGTGGTCTTCTTTGTGGTGGTGTCTTGGGCTCTAACAGCAGCTGCATTTACATTAACATAGTCACCGTCCATCTTACACATCTGTTAAACGCAAAGTGAGCCGTGTTTTCTGAAACAGCATGTGATATATGTGATGCAAAACGTGCTGTTGGTTAATACTGGCGATAATAAAGGAAGTACATCCGAACTCTGCTATGACCTCAAACAAAAAGTAACAATGACATGGGAATAATATTTGGCAAGGAATTGTGGGCACAGTGGTAGAATCAGTGGAAACCTGGAGGTTAAATGAGAATTAATAATATAATAATAATAATCTGAATTTATATAGCGCCTTTCACAAACTCAAGATCGCTTAACATTGCAAAAAATAAAAAATAAAAAAATAAATCAAAACCAAAAATAAAATTGAAACAGTTAACAGTTAAAATGTCCCACACTGTGTTTACATTGAGAATTTGAATGGGGGAAAACTGTTTCGCTCAACACCAAATTATTCCTACATTTGCAGAAGGTCACCCATTGGGGAGATAGCGTATGTTCCAGAAACTTATCGTTTTACTTCTAGACTTTTACTAGAGTAAAAATGTCTAATTTTACTAGAGGCAAATTCTATTTCTTGACTGGGTTATAGTCAATAAAAATGAACAATTTCTTGAGAAATAAATGACAGTAAACTGAATTCAGGACAGAAAACAAATATATCAAGATACATGAATATGAAACACAAGTCTAGAAAAGTCCAGATTTTGAAGATATGTATTGGTTCCAAAAGTGGTTATGTTTTTCTCAGTGCAAACCCGTCTACAATTCAACCAATTTTACACTTTACAAATGAGTTACAAGTATATATTTTTGACAACATCCTGTTATAATCTAGAAAAACAATTTATTTCAACTATCAGCATAAAATAATTTACAGCATATTATATGTTCAAGTACGTTTTCAGTTACTTTTCTTCAAAATATGCTACTACATAAAGACCAATGTACAAATGTTCACATTTCCATTATCTTGTAGGTATGTCAAGTCAAGTCAAGTCAAATTTATTTATAGAGCGCTTTTTACAACTGACATTGTCACAAAGCAGCTTTACAGAGT
>JBBIGC010035714.1:0-11996 GCA_037576955.1 Lepidarchus adonis
TGATTGTTTCCTGTACCTGGAAGTCGCTTTGGACAAAAGCGTCAGCCAAATAAATAAATGTAAATGTAAATGTAAATGAAACAGTCATCGTATTCAAATCTGCTGTTTTTAGATTGAAGTTTTCTGCGAAGAGCCCGGTGTTTGGTGAGGGACGGAATGTCTGAGTGTCATTACCAGACCGACTCACAAAGTTCCACCCAACTGTTCTGAGCTTTTAAGAGACATTTTGTTTTGATTAATGATGACACATCACGCATGCCTCAGCCATGGATGTCATCTTCCAAAGAACATGTCCCTATTTGGGCTGCACATCCTCTCATAATATCACCAACAGGTGCTTGCCTTAGTCCTTGAAATGTTAGCCTAGCCACTGCTAGCCCCATGTGACTCATAGTATAAACCAGGGCTCTCAAGTCTCACGCATTGAGCGTGAGACACAAACATTTCAACAAGTTCACACGCTTTCCGGTAGTGGTTTAGCGGCTGAGGGAGCGCACGGACCAATTAGATGCAAGTTAAGCCATCCCAGTAACACCACTCAGCCAATCACATGTGTAAGTAAAAGTAAGTAAAAGTTTATTTATATAGCACCTTTCTGAATGACAGCTACAAAGTGCTTTACAATAGAAATAACATAAAACACACATTAGTAACAACACAACAAAAGACATACAGCACTATACCCAGTGTTTCATCAATTTGTAAAAGCTAAGGAATAAAAATATGTCTTCAATTGACTTTTAAACAATACAAGGGAGTCAGACTGCCTAATATACAAAGGAAGCTTGTTCCATAAAATCGGGGCACGAGTAGCAAAAGCACAGTCTCCTTTCCATTGAAGATTTGTTCTCGGAACCACTAGCAATCCTTGACCCGATGACCTTAGAGACCAAGAACTTGTGTAAACAGTCAGCAAATCACGTAGATAATCGGGGGATTCCCCGTGAAGGGCTTGATATGTTAGCATTAGAATTTTAAAATCCTCTAATGTGCTGGTGGGGGAACCAGCACGGAATTTAGATTTGGAGCCAAATGATGCTCTGAACTTAAACCAATAAATAAATGAATAAAAAACGTAATAACTAAGTAAACAGAGAAAGTAAGGGAGAGGCGACCCGAAAACAAATAACTAAATAAATAATAAATAAAGAGAAGAAATAAACAAACAAATAATGTAAGGTGCAATCACTCCCTCCCAAGTCACTCTCAAGCCCTCTGTTTCACAGATGGTCTAGGCGAGCCACGAACCCCAATCCTCAGCGGCCGGGGCCAGTGCTCTACTCACTGAGCTAAGCAGAGGCCAGTACACACCTGGCGAGAGAGGCCGGAGTAGAGAGGAGGGGCGCGCCCGAAAAGAGGCTGAAAAAACAACAAAGCAAATAACCCACCGCTATCAGGGAATAGTGGTGGGAAAACAAACAAAACCAAAGCAAGACACACCACGCCTGAGCAGGGGGAAGTTCAGGCAGACAGTGGAGGCCAGTGAGAGAGGCAAGGGAGAAGATATTCCTTTATCTAGACTTTTAAGCTAAGCTTTTATACTAGTCTTTTAAACTAAGCTTTTATACTAGTCTTTTAAACTACTGGCTCTAGTAGGAAAAGGGCTGAGAGCAGCCAGCAAGAGGGTTTCTCAAAGTAAGAGCACCAGGGTGCTTGAATGTGCTAGCAGCAGGTAACAGAGGTAGTGACTCCAAGAGAGTCAGACCTTGAAATAGAAACGAATGACCGAGCACGGCTTAGGATTAGACCGAGTCAGTTCACCGATTACCGGCTGGTGTTGTTCTAGTTATACTGAACAAATGGACCAGCGTGGGGAGCTGGAAACTGGCCATCTGGGCTGGTGACTACCTCTATGGCTGGGAACTGCAGGGGGATGACCCCGCACGTCCCCTCTAGTCCCTCGTGTGGCCTGGCGAGGTACTGCGAGAACATGGCGGCGTGCGTCTCTTACAAATCCACCCTAAATTTTACTGGAAGCCAATGTAAGTTGCCAGCACTGGAGTAATATGCTCATGGCGCCTGGATCTTGTGAGAAGTCTAGCCGCTGCATTTTGAACCAGCTGAAGAGTTTGCCAGAGTTTTTTGACTGAGGCACGTATATAAAGAATTACAGTAATCCAGACGAGAAGACACAAATGCATGAATAATAATTTCCAAGTCCTGGAAAGACAATGCATGCCGGACTTTTTCAATGTTTCTCAACTGGAAAAAACATGACTGCACTAACTTCTTTACCTGCCTTGAAAATTTTAACTGTGAATCTAAAATAACACCTAAATTCCTCCCACACGAGTTCACCTTAAGGCCCAACGGACCAAGTGCCGACTTAACATTTCCAGAAAAACTCTCAGGCCCAACTATCAAGATATCGGTTTTATCTTCATTTCATTTTAAAAAGTTACATGGCATCCAATCTTTAATTGATGCTATGCATTCGGTTAGGTTCGCTAACCTACTGATTTCTTCCTGTTTAATGGAGAGGTACAACGGAGTATCATCTGCATAAAAATGAAAACCAATGTCAAAATGTCAAAACCTAAGGGAAGCAAGATATTGTTCTTTTTTTAAGATGCCGGGTCGATGAGACACTGGGAGGGAGGGTGTGCAGGGGAGGGAGGGGCTCCCCTTTGCGTACGCCGCAAACTCAACCCCCCCCAACCCCCCCCTCTAAAAAAAAAAAACTCACTCCAAGCAAACTTCAAAACTTGAGAGCCCTGGTATAAACAAAGTTTTGTTTTGATTATAAGTTTAGCTTTAGCTCAGCGCTAGCAGTATCTCTCTCTGCCTTTTCAGAAATGTCAACAAACTATTGTTTTCAAATTTAGCTTAGCCACCTTGCTAACCCCCTGTGCCTCTAAGGTGTTAACAATGTTTTGTTTATAAGCTTTAGCTCAGCACTAGCAGTCTCTCTCTGTTCTTTCCTGGAATGTCAACAAATTAGCCCAGCCACCTTGCTAGCTATTTGGGCCAATCAAAAGTCCAGTATGCTTTTTCCAGGATGTTATAAAAGTTGGCTCCTTTCTTCTTAGTGTCATCTCTTCAGATTTTGGAAAAGCTGCTCTTCACATCTGAGATCAATCTGAGATCACACATCAAGATGGGTGTCTGGCTTGAGCAGAGGACAATGCGTTTTTACTGGAAACTCATGCTTTTTGGTGCAAGAGGAGGTCCTTTCCTCCAACAGTGTGTGTCCACATTCTTGTGTAGTGCCAGACACAAACTGCACAAAACTAAAAGAGTTGATAAGATTTAAAAAGTCATTGACCAAAGGCTTTAGAGGACAACACACATTAATCTTAAAATCTGCAACTACTAATGAGGAACAAGAGGTTGTTTGTGTGAAATGGGTACAGCTAAAGTTCTAACGGTGGTTATATCACCTCCACCACCCGACGTCCTTCGGGCGGGAAATACTCACAAAAAGCACTGAACTCACCAACAATCACCCAGGTTTCAGGTATACACATACAATCCAACCACAGGACATGAAGAAATCTTACAGAATGAATGTTTTGTTTGCTAGTGACCAAGCAGTCACAAGATCCGTCCTAGCAGGAGCACAACCCAGTGCACTTGCCATCTGAGCACGAGCAATCGTCCGTAGATTATGAACAGTCACCCTGCGTGCCGCAGAGTAGGGAATGCTGAACCGGAGAGTCCGCTGCCCAACACCAGAGCCGACCACAGGAACCAGACAGGAACTGATCTGTGCCAAACAGCGCCACGAAATGAAACAATGACACATCCACCAAGCACTGCCAAAGCGTCCGAAGAGCATCCGAAACAGACTTTCAGCTTCACATGCCAATCGCTGCGTTTTCCACGACACCTGCTATTGCGTCTTCTGTTTGCAGGAGCACAGTACAGGTGAGGTGGTATTACAGAGAGAAGCGGGAGCAAAAAGTTTCCTAATAGTCTAGTCCAAGGTAAACTACTTTCAAAAGAAGGTCGGAGATTCAATAATGTTTGGCGTTCATACGTTAGCAGAGAGTTCACATTTACAGTGACAATCAGCAACAAAAACAACAGAAACAGAAACAAAGGGCAGAAATTTAAATGGCAGCTCCCGCACACTGGCACCATATTGGTTGCTCAAAAAAAACGTTCAGCTCCTTGGGGGGTATATTGCTTCCTAAGCCACTGATGGATAGGCAGATATTTTAAAAAACATACTATTAATTATTAATCATATATGTAGCCTTAAATATTTGCTTACATCCCATAATACAGCTGATAATACAGCCATAATAAACGGCATGAAACATTATCTTGATCACACCTAGTCCTTATAACTGGTAGACCTTTTATTATCATCATCTATCATTCTAACCACCAGATTCTTCCAACTCAAGGGTTTTTCTAATGGAGTTTGTATTCCAATAAAGAATTGGAGACAGAATTTGTAATGCTTTGCCTTTGGTAGTGGCGAGAGCGGATGCCCTGACTTTCTTTCCCAGGTCAGGTTTTCCACCCATAGCTGAGTTAAGCTCAACTTGCAGAGCCAGGGTTGGACCCTCATCCCAACTATTTTAGTCAGAAATATTGTTCCTGGATGCAGTTTAATTGATTTCAGGTACTAATTGTTGAAGTTACGTTATGTTAAGTTCAACATACAGTAGTTAGATTCGTAAGGCCTTCAATGTTCATCCACTACAGGAAGGGTCCTGTGCACCATAATAGCAATGTAATAGGATTCATTCTCCATATTGTGTTGCTATATGTTTTAGCACTGTTATACCCCATGCTATATGCATCATGATCAGCTTCAACTCCTTGGATATACTGCTATTGAGATTATTGGGGTTTGGGTATAGTTCTATTTATACTTTACATGTAGGCTCACTTTAGTTTCTTGGCCTCTTCCCACACAAATGGTTGAGCTTCTACTGTGTAGATTATACTTTTAACTGTTCATACTGGGTCCTTACTTTTAGTGAGCATCTTGAACCCATATGTTTCAAAGACTTGACACCCCCGGTCTCACATTAGTCCATTCCCATCTTAACAAGACTTATTTTGTATATTCGCTGTTATTGCACAGCAAGTGTCTATATATTCATTAGTCCCAAACATTATTCCAACCTAATTTTTATCTCTTCATTTTACTTCTCTTGTCTCTACTGGTCATTTAATTCAGTTTTGTTCTACGTTTTTAGCTAGTAGTTTTCTTTTACCTAATTTCATTTTCTTTTACAATCCATCTTGCACAATCTGGAGCGGTTCAGGATACATTTCACTGCTTGTTGTACGTGTATTTACTAGGCTTGTGACAAATAAAAATATTGAATCTTTCAGTACATAAGTTTTGATCTGTGTTATGAAACTTAAAATACCTAGTATAAAGCTTAATAAGCCACTGATGATAACCCATGTTAACTATTCTTTGCAGAATTATAGTTCCACTGCTTAGTATGGCCTGGTCAAGATAATATGAGGCTGTAAGGTTAATCTGTGAAGATGAGAATAGTTTATTTAAATCAGTGAGCCCAAAATGATTGACAAATTTCACTCTAAATTTCATTATAATCTAAATAATATATGAATTTCACTTTCTGAAAAAAAATTAACTTTTTCACAATATTCTAAATAGTTTTGATGTACCTGTACAAAGCCACAGAATAAATAGGAATTACAATAAGAAGTAACAACTTTTAGTTTATGTGGTCAGAGAAGACAGAGGTGAGATTCTAAACAGGCAGCACACTGTTATAATACTAAAAAATATCAACCTAAAAAGTATTTGGAAAAGATCTCTGGAATTTGGTGATATACTGTGAACTTAACAGAACATTTAATATTCATTTTTTACAGAAGGCCATGAGATGAACGCTGCTGATGTTTTTGAGTGCACTTCTTACTGTAAAACTTTGTCCACTCAAGGCAGTAATATGGTTTAATATCCTGTATGAATGCGCTGGTGTATTTGGAGACGACCCTGTTGATTAAAGCTCTTCCCACAGTCTGAGCAGTGATACGGTTTCTCTCCAGTGTGAATGCGCTGATGTCTTATGAGACTTCTCTGTGTAGTAAAACTCTTCCCACACTCTGAGCAGTGATATGGTTTCTCTCCAGTATGAATGCGCTGGTGTATTTTAAGATTACTCAGTGTAGTAAAACTCTGTCCACACTCTGAGCAGTGATACGGTTTCTCTCCAGTGTGAATGCGCTGGTGTATTATAAGATTACTCTTTGTAGTAAAACTCTGTCCACACTCTGAGCAATGATATGGTTTCAATCCAGTGTGAATGCGCTGGTGTCTTTGGAGACTTCTCTGAATAGTAAAACTCTGTCCACACTCTGAGCAGTGATATGGTTTCTCTCCAGTATGAATGCGCTGGTGTCTTTTAAAATTACTCTGTATAGTAAAACTCTGTCCACACTCTGAGCAGTGATACGGTTTCTCTCCAGTATGAATGCGCTGGTGTGTTTGAAGACTACTTTGTTGATTAAAGCTCTTCCCACACTCTGAGCAGAAATATGGTTTCTCTCCAGTATGAATGCGCTGGTGTATTTTAAGATTACTCTGTGTAGTAAAATTCTGACCACACTCTGAGCAGTGATACGGTTTCTCTCCAGTATGAATGCACTGGTGTTGTTGATGACTTAGTTGGTTAAAACTCTTCCCACACTTTGAGCAGTGATGCAATTTCCTTTCACTATTTTTTGGGGATGTTTCACTAGATGATGTGCTGCTGTGGAAAGTAGCAGTGGATGTTTTCAGTTCCGTCTTCTCACATTTAATCTCTGCTGATTTCAACACAGTGTTATCCATCTTGGTGGCGTTTTGTTGTGTTTGCAGCAGTAAATAAGAAGCTTGTGAAGAAATTTTATAGATTCTTATTATCTGGAGAAAAAGAGGAGGGGGTAAAGGAAAAATTAATTAGTCAAAATGTAACAAAAATAGTGACAAAGGCAGAATTATGTCAGGGAGGAAAACAAATTCCTCTCAACAAAGCCTAACTTTAATTCTTACAGATCTACCACTAACCTGCAAGCAGGAAATAGTAGCTTTTGATGTAGATTTGTTTTAAGTTAAGACACTATACTTGACCCAATCCCATCTCTCAGGCTTCGTACTCCTGGACGTACAACAGACTGTGATGACATCAGAGCTTAAAAAGGTTCTGGCCAGGATGAACCTGGTGCTCTTACATTCAGTAAAATGCATGCCTGAGTGTAGAACATTTTCTGAACAGTTGAGGGCATATGGACAGTGTTCAGTAAGTCCTCATGGTACAACCATTTACTGCAGACTAATATCTAGGAGATAGAGCTCAAGTTCTGCACTGATGCAGACGATCATGTACCGGTCTGATCTGTGTGCTGTATTACATATGAATGAAAATCCAGATATTTGGGATAATGACATCCTAATGATGAATGTTGGGTATGATTAGTGGCTCTCAATATCGCATATGAATATGTTTTCAATATTTCAATCATTTTTAAGGATACATTTCTTACTTGCACAATTTCCATGGAAGATTTTGACATTAATAATTTCTAATTCTGATTGGTCCTTAGTTAAGAACAGAATGTATGTGTCTAAAGTGTTCTTCGACTGTAAAGTGACATACTACAGCCTAAAAGTTTGTTAACCCTTTGTAATTTTTATTTTTATATGAATGCAACTTAAAACATCATACAAAGACACCCAGGGAAACTTGTAAGCAACTGAAGGCCTGTTCATTAGTCAACCACCAGGAGAATACTGAACAGCAATGGCAAAAGAAGAAAGCCACTGCTCTCACACCAACATTTAGCAGACTGTGTATAGTTTTTCCTTTAATTATTTTGAGGTAAATAAGGCTGTGAATGAGGTAAATATAATGGTGAATGAGGTCAATAAGGCAGTGAATGAGGTAAGTAAGGCAGTGAATGTGGTAAACAAGGCGGTGATTGAGGGAAATAAGGCAGTGAATGAGTCAAATAAGGTAGTGAATGAGGTAAATAAGGCCGTGATTGAGTTAAACAAGGCAGAGCGTGAGGTAAATATTTCGGAGCTAAATGCTGACTCTGCATCGCGCGCCAAAAGCACCGTAACCATAACAACGCGATTGGGCGCGTTTCTGAAGAACTGATTTATTTTCAGGTTTTGAGGGTCTCCTGCTCCTCTTTCACCCCAGCGCAACTACAACTTCACCATTATCCCTAAAATCACAGGAGCAACATTAGCTCCTCACCTCAGCTCAGTCTGGAGGAAGCTGCTTCTGTGTTCACTCACACACTTTACAAAAAAGAACATTTCTACGGCCGTTTCTGTAAGAGGAAGTTCAAACGGTGTTTTAAAAGTATGTAACAGCGCTTTACCCGCAGCTCCTAGTTCTCTCTTCAGGAACATTGCAGATTTTGCGGACAACTCTTCTTCTCCTCGGGTCTATTGGATTTAGAGGATCAGTTCTACGACTAGCGCCTCCATCTGGCTTGCAGAGGAAGTACATCACAACCACTGGATCACTGTGGCCTGGAGACTCTTTAATCCCACCCGTATTCCACCACAGCCCCATGTTCTAGTAATTTTTAAATTATAGTCCTACATTTACTTCAGCTGTTTCTAGAGGTGATGGAAATCAACACAGTTATTGTTACTGTCGGGCTACATAACAGTTCACCTGTTTAACTGAGCTAAGTAAAGGGAATTTTATTATAGCGCTTTTTACAACTGATGTTACAAAGCAGCTTTACAGAGTTTACAGAATGCGGGTCTGAGCCCCACTGAACCAAAGGTGACAGAGCAAAACAAAAAAAAATCTCTGTAAACTGTAAGAAGAAACCTTGGGAGGAACCAAGGCTCAGAAAGGGAACCCCATCCTCTGGTAGACACCGGAGAGTGATGGCACAAAGAGGATATAAATGAATAAATAAGTACAGGAGACGTACCCGAGTTTATGATCTGGCTGATGAATTTCACTTCTGAAGAGGCATGGCACCTTCTTCTCACAGGCTTTTAGTACAAGCTGTAGAATTGTGTATGTAGATATAGTATATACTGAGTGTACTGTATGTATAACGTACATTAATCTTACAGCTCTTTACAGTTTAAATCTTCCTGTTACATCACTTTCACATTTTAGCTTCGTTTCGATTTCTTATACTTAAATCTTAACTAGCTGCTGGTTTGCTTCTGATTAAAGTCATTAAAGCAGATGTTTTCTCATGGGGTCACTTCATAAATGAGAACAGAATCTACACAAGTCTGTGCAAAATAATCAGAATTCCACAGTTTTAGGGTTTATATGTCAGTGATATTTTTAGCATTTATAATACTAATATACAATAATAATAATAATAATAATAATAATAAGTTTTATTTATAGAGCACTTTTCATACATCAGGATGCAGCTCAAAGTGCTTTACAATACACATAGTTAATATAATTTGTTATAGAGATTTAAAGAAAACACAAGAAAAGTAGAAAATACAGGAATTACAAATAAGAAATAAAAGTGACAACAGAAAAGAGCATTTAGAGATAAAATAAATGATGGTTAGTATGTGTTTTGTAACAGCTATTTATTAATGGAACACTTTACTAAAGTATTTTAACTGTTTTTAAAACTATTTACTGTGATGACTGGCGGATATTAATAAGATTTGTATTTCAGAGTTTTGGGCATAATAACTAAAGGCTGCTTCTCCAGTCTTGTTTCGGTTCATTTTAGGGTTCTTCAGTAAAGCAGCATTTGCTGATCTTAAAAATAAATAATCCAAATCATTTTTCTTTAGTTTTGGCTTTATTACAGCTACCTTAAGGGCACCAGAGAAAGCACCACTATCTAGTGAGCAGTTTACAATTTCTATGACATTAAGAATAATATTTTCTAGAACCTGTTTAAAGAATGTGGGGTCTAGGATACATGTTTATGAATTTAGTTGACGAATAAAGTCATGCAGTTCTGTTTCAGATATTTTTTAAAGAGTATTCATTGTAAATGGAGTTTTAGTAAATAGGTGTATTAATAGGTTTTGTTCTGTTTGCTCAAATATTAGAACTTTTATCATTGAAGAAGATTCACATTTAAGTTTGGAGGCTTCTAATAACCAATCATTTTCTGTGTTTTGATTTACCAGGTGGTCAATAGTTAAAAACAAAACTCTAGGGTTGTTGCTAATTTCATTTCTTATGTTTGAAACGTATTACTGTCTTTCTTTCCATATTTTATTGTTATAATCATAAATGCAATTAAATTTTTTTGATGATGTATTATTAGTTTACTTTTTCTCCACATCCTTTCCACCTTCCTACATTTTCTTTTGAGTTTTTGTACTTCATTATTTTTCCAAGGCACTTTTTTAGAATTAGATTCTTTTTTCTTTTACAGGTGCAACTAAATCTAGGGCAGATCTCATCTTATAATTGAATGTCTCTACCATTTTATGAACTGTTAGATTTTCCTTTGCCGCAAGGGTTCCGTCTTTTAAACATTAATAAAATCTTTTGGGGTTGATTTAGTAAAGTTTCGTTTCTTCTTAACATTTTGGGCTTTGTCTGCTTTGTCAGACTTGATAAATGCAGTGAAAAATTTCTTGTGTAAAAGTAAGTGAATCTAAAAGCTGGATAAAGTGCATGGCTTTCTTTTCAAGGTTATTGTCGACATTTAAATTAAAACATGTCACAATAATCTTCACAACAGTCACAATAATCTTATTATAATCAGTAATACAGATAGATAGGAGCTCTGAGAACTCAAGTAACTGTACATAAAGACCTGCGAGTCTACCTACGTGAGTCCACCTTGCAGTGGGAAGACTTTTAAGTTGTGTGTAGTTTTGACATAACTAATCTTTTATCTAAATAATGATTCTCTGAGCAAAGAATGAGTCAGAAGAGCATTTGATATTAAAAACAGAAAAATCTTTACTTACTATTTCTCAGAAGTTACATTAAATGGTTGAATCGAGTTCTCATTCAGTCTCGCCATTTTAGAAAGACGTTTTCTCTAAAGAGCCCATGGGTTGTATGAATGTCGGCATGACCGAGTGTCATCACACCTTACACAGGTCAACTGGTCTGGGCTTTTATGAGAAAACCTCAATGTTTTGACTAGTGATGGCATGTCACGTTTTCTATGCCTATGTCAGCCTCTTGTCAGTCAAACCAATGAATCTCCCAAAGAACCTATCTGGTCATTTCCATATTTGGGCTGTACATCCTCTCATGAAATCACTCCAACAGATGCTTGGCTCTGTCCTTGAAATGTCAAACAAGTAGATGTTTGTAGACCTCTTCTCTTTTCACTGTACACTACATTTCTTGGCAAAGTTATTCACTCTCATGGCTTTTCCTACCATTGTTATGCTGACAATACGCAGCTATGCCTTTCTTACCTACCAGATGATGACACGGTGTCCTCCAGAATCACAGCATGTCTTACAGACATTGCATACTGGATGAAAGAACGTCACCTTCAACTCAACCTGTCAACGACTGAGCTCCTCATCTTCCCCACCATGCCAATGATACATCACAACATCTCCATCTAGCTCTGCCCATCGGTCATTACAGCGACCAGTACTGCAAAGAGCATCTGGGTGATCATTGATGACCAGCTGACCTTCAAGGACCACATTGCAGCAACATCAAGATCCTGCAGATTCACCCTGTACAACATGCATCTGTACATCAACAGATCTGCCCCCTGCTACATGACGACACTCATCCAGATCGACACACCCACCAGATTCCTCAGATCAGAGAGGGAACAGTGCTTGGAGATTCCACCCCCACAAGGAATCAAACACCATTCCAAACTCCTCTCCTTTGTTCTCCTTCACTGGTGGAATGAGCTGCAGAAACTCTCTACCTTCAAGAAGAACCTCAAGACTCAACTGTTCCACAACCACTTCAGCATCTAATAAATCAAATACATGATATCAATCTACAGATCAGACAGCTTCCCACTTATACTCACTCATGTTGTCAGGGGCAAGGGAGAAAGCCCAAAAGTTTGCCAAAAGATTAAAGTCTCAAATCACTTCTTTGTCCAAAGGACTG